>PVIR01035681.1:0-16277 GCA_004026965.1 Petromus typicus | reverse complement strand
TAGTCTTCAGTTTATTGGCATTGTGGCTGTTCCTTAGATTTAGCTATTACAAATTGTGCTGTTATAATCACGGGTGCATATATATTACGTGATATTATGCTTTTAATTCTGTCATGTATATACTCATGAGGGAAATAGCAGAGTCAAATAGAGCTTGTAATCTTTGTTTTTTAAAGAATCTCCATATTGCTTCCACAGTGGTGGCATCAATCTATGTTTCCACCAGCAATATGAAAGGGTCCCTTTCTCTCCACATTCCTGTTAGCATTTGTTGTTTGTTGATTTCTTAATAGCAGACATTCTTTCTAGAGTAAGAAAGCAATTGAAATAAAACATCATTATACTGCCAAAGAATCAGACCCAAGAATTAACAGACTAAAAGATGCAGAAACTACTCCAGACATACTAATTCACCTCATTTTTGACAAAGTAGCCAAACATTCTGAATGTAAGAAAGATAGATTTTTATAAATGATGCGGGAATAATGAGACTTCAAACTGCAAGATTAAAGCTACGTCTATATCTTTCTCCTATGCACTAAACTAACATGAAAGTGGATTAGAGACATAAATATTAAAACAGAATTGTTAAACCTGCTGAAAGAAAGATTTGGTAGAATACCTGGAATATTGGCATAGGGAAATATTTTATGAATAATATCTTAGCAGCACAGGAAGCAGCAGAAAGAATCAAGAATTGGGGTCTCATCTTATTAAGAAGGTTCTGCACAGCAAGATAAATTAACAACAGAGCAAAAAGACAATTTACAAATTGGGGGAAAAAATTACCAGATGTTCCTCAGAAAATGGACTACTATCTAGTAAAATATACAAAGAACTTAAATACATCAGTGCACCAAATTTAAAGATTTAATTAAAAATGGACATTAGAAATTAACAGACATTTTTCAGATGAAAAAGTAAAGTCAGTGAAGAAGCATACGAGCAAATGTTCAACATCACTGACAATTCAAGAGATGCAAGATAAACATTTAAACCACAACCATGGACCCATGTCTCTTTGCATTTCTATATCTCAATATTGCCTTCATCAGATATAACTCAATAATAACTCAGTCATTTCTCCTTTCCATACTATTTCACTAAAAATATAAATATTCATCTGTAATATATCAACCAGGTTGATCACAATAAAAAGTTTAAACACCTATCCTGGTGTTGAATGGCATGAGTGTACATCTTGGATCCAAGTGCTATTAAGCCTTCTTGGCATTTCTATCATTTCTCCAGCTGTGTTTTCACATCTGTTAAAAGGGATTAGTGATTGCACACCTATTTTCCTAGTTTATTTTTATAAGTATAAGATAAACAAACACCATTAACTAACAATTTTTAAAAGTTTTAAGCATTCATATTATCCTATTTTACATGATATATACTTTAAAATTTTGATGTTTTCCAACTATTTCATTAAACATTTGTAGTATTTTTGTGAATTAGATGTGTATTTTATCCCTATGTTATTTTTTGATCTGAGTTATTTATCATATATGTTGGTATCCTTGTACTTTAAGCATGGTGGATAAATAAAACAATTTATTTTCTTAGAAATACCCCGATAAGAAAAGACATAGAAGTGTATGTTTTGATATAAGTAGCCTGAGGTTGCTTGAAAAAAAAGAGGAAATTCACAAAGATTAAATATTGCCTAAGATTTTAAGCAATATAACAGGGCTGCATATCTATTGCCCCCTCCCAGCCTTAAAAAATACCAGGAAAATTAGTTCAGTAAGTGATAAGTTGGAAGGTGTTGAGTCTGAGGCCTTTTATCTCTTTCTAAAAATATCACCAACTTCGTGCTTTGCACCAACAAGCTAATTCCTGCTTCTCTCACCTGGTTTCCAGGTTGTTGGGTAAGATCCTATGATCATTAAATCATAAATAATATGTCTTATAGAAGCACTAGGGTAACTTGAAAGGATAATATGGTCATGAATTACTGGTTCAAAGAAAATTATGATGGAATCAATATTTCACTATACTGGGAACCATGAGACCTGGATATGACCTTGGGTGAATGGTTTCACCTCTGCATGCTGGTAAATGTTAGCAGTAATTAATACCTTTACTGACCCTATCGTGACCTGAGTGGAAGGCATCTACTGAAAAGCAAACTCAAGTCACTATGTTACCTCGGAGAGAGAGCATTTCTAAGTTGATTCTTTACTCTCTTTTCCATTATGTTAAATTCTCTGCATCTTAAGAACAGTGTCTAATATGCTGCTTTGTTCGGAATAAAGATTCAAAAATATTTTCTTAGTGAATGAAGTGTCAACCACACAAAAAGCTATATTAGTAGCTCAGTGTTTAGAAAGACACATCGATACATCTTTGGCTCCCTCTAATCAGACAGTCTCATCTTTTAGACTCCATTCATAACACCTGCAAGTCCTTTACTGAATTCTATTTTTTCACAAAGCGGCTTTCCCTGCAGAACGACTGTTCTGCCACAGCTGCGCTAATTAGTCTCCCTGCCTGAGAAGAGTGACAATACTGATATTTTTCGGCATGAATGATAAACCTACTGGAGAGTCCACATATCAAAATGTCAATTTTCTTTTCTTATTCACTTCTTTTTGTGTTCTGTGTTTGTATATAATTTCTTGTACGGAAATGCCTTTGAATAGAGGGCCAATATTTTTTCAAGCTTAACTAAATAATAAAGCAGATCTGTGACAGATTTTGACACATTTTGGGAGTGCAGCTCTTGCTTACTAAGTGTGGCAACAGCATGAATTCTTCAAAAGGGTGAATTAAAATACCAGTGATACCTAGAAAGGAGTAAGGTAAGAAACATGGCAAAGTAAAAGTATGCTTCTAATAATTATATAAAACACAAAAATAAGAACTTCCAGAACTTAAACAGAAAGGATGCAGTTCAAAATATGTTCTGTTCTAATTATAGTAGGGTATCTTTCCAGCATTGTCACAGTTTAAAATTGTGATGACATTTCAAATTTCTGCACAAAGTTAAAGGGAATACATTACACGCATATAAGTTAAAAATCAGTACTTAGGATAATTATTTTATTCAACTATTTTACCTACTAAAATTTCTCCACTTATTAAGTTTTCAGGCATAATTTGCAGCTTCATTTGTTTTTTGTTATTTTTGTTTGTTTGTTTACATTTCAGCCATTAACATAGTTTTAGACTAACTTGCAAAACATAAAATGAGTAAGTTCTCAAAAATGTCTCAGCTCACCAAAGTTTAAGAACGGACATGACAAGTAATGTGTGCATGAATAAGGGACAAAACAAAAATACCAATTAATAGCTGTCTTTCTTGAGATCTAGATAATCTACATAGGAAATAATAAACTATGTTTGAGAGTAGAGCTACATGACATTAACACATGGTAATACATACATCCTGTGGCTTTAGGGAACATTGAATGTTACCTTCTTTAGAAAATATACTGAGTGACTACTGAAAGTTCCTAGGTTGATTTCTCACACACACCATTTTTGTCCATACTTTCTTTGCTGGAAGATTATTCTTTCTCAGCATAAAAAACGTATAGAATTTCCCAAACGAACACAACACTATGGTGGATGCTGCTAAAGAGGCAGCAAAGAGGAGAATGCTGCACTCAATGAACCTGATACATAATGGAAGAGATAATATACAAATATAATTAATTATAAGCGTAAGGAAAACATTAAAAAGAGGTTATTATGTGCTTTTGAGGTTCAGAAGAAGGAAATATGTCACTACCAAATGAAGACATGTAAATTCTTACACAGGAAAATGGCTCTCAAGTGATGGGAAATAAGTTAGATAAGTATAATTGGGAGAAGATAAAGAAGATCAATATAGAGACATGTGCTAGGTACTGGAAGGATAAGAAGGTAGGTATTTACTACAAAAGCAAGCTGTTAATTTTTAAATAAAATGCTCTATAATCCATTGCGACTGAAGAAAAGCTAACAGAAGCCAGATGGCAAATGTAAATGAGAATGCAATTGATGACTAAAAACACACCTGCTTCATCTAGAAATGTGAGCAGGTTGTAAAAATTGTTGTGGAAAATGTCACACAAATGCATATTACTTTTATCAGCTTTCTTATGTGTAGGAAATACATGCCATATGGTAGTATTAATAACTTTAACTTCTAAGGATGCATAATTATTATCAAAAAACATATATGAGTGTATGTTGATGAAGATAAATTATGTGTGCCTGAGTGAATCATAGATAGTAAACTTTTAAATATCTTTTAAATTTTTTTTGACAGAGGAAAATAATATAAATTAAATAAAATCTAAATATTTTATATAATCATTTTTATTTCATATAAAATATCAGCAAATATTTTCATACATATTTCTGATAATTAATATAACACTTATTTGAAAAGCCTGCAGTAACTGATAATCATGAAAGAATTTAATTTAATATGAAGTCACTTATCTTTCACATATGATGAATCAAACATTAATAAATTAATATTGGATATTTGTGTACCTAATCTTAATATAGAAAAATATACTTTATTGTCCTCAATAGAGTATCTGTGAAATTTTATACCATAGTCTATCAAATCTGTTATCTATCTGTGCTGTGTATTCTTAATTTTATGTTTAAACAACCAGCACTGAGATATGCAGCACAATGATAACTATCAATTTAACATATAATTTACTAATGAAAATTTTGTTGCAATATTCAGAGTTTAATTATATGGAAATGTAATATCTCCTAAAATTTCACTGAAAATTCAATGACTTTCAATGGATCAATTAAAATCTTTATACAAAAGAAATGTAGATATAAGTTAGACAATGCACAGCTGTGACTTGTGTTGAGAGATAGATGCTATTTATTGTTTGCAACATGTACCATCACCTGAAGTTAGGTATCTTATTCAGATATTCTGTGCAAGGTCAGTGAATCAGCCTATATGGGGACCAGAATATCTTGGTTGCATTTGACTTTTTTGGTGTAAATATAGATACCTCACTATTTTATAAGCTGAAGGATTATTTTACTGGCAATTTACATACAATTTCATATGAAAATACTCACCCTATATAATTAGGTAAGTAGTATTTACTGAGGAAAAACATCTTGCCTTTGACACATACATTAATTTATGTTCAGTGTAACATACTGGTAAAATACACATGTAGAAAGGCCACCTTGCCTTAGACTGGAGCTTGTCAATTCCAACTGTAAACTGTCTCTTCTTAGATATGTTTCTTAATTTTTATATGTCTCAACTTCCTGAAATAAAATTTTGACATCAGAGTTGCATAAATGGTTGAATCAAATACCCCATGTAAACTGTTAGTAAGAATTGATTATCCAATATTGGCTAGCACAATTGTAAATAGTTATTACTGTCACTATTGTTATTATCACTATGGAAATTTCTTAAAACTAATACTGTAATTCATGAAAATTGCTGTTTATAAACAGTTCATTGTGCAAGCAAAATCATTCAGCAAAATTTTGCTTCCATTCACAAACTCCACATCAGATGACAAACATGACCATGGCCATCTTCCTCGCACAACAAAAATCCATTTATCTTCCAAATAGAAAGAAAAATAAAATTCTGAACTGAATGCCTTGGTTACTTTTCTCATTGCTGAGAATATATCTGATGCTCAAAGTTAGAGGAAAGATTTATTTCAGCTCGGTTTATAGAGGTTTCAGTTGACAGCTGGCTAGCTCCAAGGCAGGGGATAACAGTTCATGATGCATTGAGGGCAGCAAGGCAGCAGGAGATGCTGCAGCACTTTCACTGTCTCTTATCCAGACAAGGGAAGTCATATTTAAAACGAGGGTGGGACATTATACACCCTAGATCCAGACACAGCTAAAAACCCTCACTTATGATTAAATGAGGCTATGAAAGACATTTAGATACAAGGCTTTTCATTCTGACCCTGGTATCCAAAACATTCATGTAGCTCTCTAATTGATGCAAGTGACATTTAGTTTCTCTAAGAGTTTTCAAAATCCTAACATTGTCACTGTCAAAACTACAGAGGACTTACTGCAATGACTTATGGGTGTCTACCCAGCTCTGTGAGATCAACTACTGGGATTATAGTGGATATCTGACCCACCCTGTGTGATCCTAAACTATAAGAATTATTGCACTGGGATTACTAGCAGACATTTGCCCTGCCCTACAGGTTCTTCAACTACATGAATTATTGTAGACATTGACCGTGCCTTATGCACACTGGAATTTTGGATGTGAAGACTTGGTACTTAATAAAGGTGTGGTAAGCTTGGAGTATGGGGCCTTCTGCTCTCGCTGTTTGAAGAAGCACGTGTTGAGCTTGGGCTCAGCCTTTTTCTCAAGGTACCAATTTTGTTGTCTGTTAGTTGTTAATCCTTTTGCTGTAGGACTCACAAGGGACCAGAGCTTGCCACAAGTGTTCTGGCTGCGTCCTCTTTTCCTTTCTCCACCATATGAGCAATGCTGAAAAGTCCAAGTCCAAAGTCTCCTATGTAATTTAAGGCAAATTCTTAGCTCCAAGTCCTTGTACAAGTGAAAAGAAAGTTAAAGATAAATATTTGACTTTTTCTTGCTGGTCTTTCAACAACTAATTTTTCTTCTTTTGCATCTTTGCAACTAGAAATTTTACTGGAGCTTTTTCGTTTTTTCTTGGCTAAACTCAAAACTTTTTAAGTCAATCTTCTAGGTTCTATGCTCTTGATTCTCAACATAGATCTGGCTAAAAGCTGCCAGTAGAAGCCATGAACCATGGCACATTAGAGCATCTTGAAACTTCAGCTGCAAGAGATTAAACCACCCATAATCTCAGTCTCCTTAAAAATATTTGCGAATTAGCAAAATGCAGATAATTTTCTATTAAAGCATAATACATATAGTATGGCATCCAATAGCCAATGCAATCCTTATTCTTAACTGAAGCCTCCTGAAACTGGTCTTTACTGGCTGAATTTCTGCAAACACTCTGGTCCTCCGAACTCTGACCAGAATTTCCCATCAAGTACAGTTTCCAGCATTCCAGGGATCCTTTTTAAATCAGCATAACCAAAAATTTCCAATCTCTTTCCACAAGCCGGTTCTGTAGACTCCAGAAACACAAACTGAGGTATAGTCATAGCAATGGCCCCACTTCTGGTACCAAAATCTGTCATAATTACTTTTGTCATCCAATGAAACAAAATACTCAGCCGTTAAAGTTAAAGGAGGAAAGGTTCAGTTCAGTTCAGTTTACTGCTGAAGCTTCAGTACACACTTGGCTGGACCCTGGAGAGAGGAACACAACAGAGTAGAAATGGCTCATAACAGAGAAAAGACAGAAAAGTAGCAAAGTAGCAAGCAGTAGGAGATATCAACAGCCCTCTTTCAATCCCTTACATTCCATACAGGCTATCTGCCCTTAGGGAGAGAAGTACTTATATCTGAAGTGGGGCAATATTCATCCAAAAATCACATTGTTAGTCACCTCTTCTCTTTTATTTTATTTTTCGCACTACCAGATATAGGACTCAGGACTGTGAAGTTGCCAGGCAGACACAGCACCGTTAAACTAAATCCCCCATCCTAGTATCCTATTCTATTTTTTTCAAATTGACTTTATTGGTACATTTTATATACACATCATGATCATTATCAACATTGAGGATTTGTACCACATCTTAATTCTCATTTTTTCCCATTCTCCCACCCATCCCATAGCCCCCTGTCTCCTGTTATACATAGGCTTTTATTCCTTTTTTTAAAAACCGTCAAATGTTTTCTTTCCATTCTTTACTTACACCAATCCCTTTTTTCCATTGAATATTTTTTATTTCATAATTTTTTTGGTGCTGGGGCTTGACTCCAGGGCTCTACACATGCCAATCATGCATTCTACCACTGAGCTATATTCTTAGGACTGATGGTCAAATCTTGAAGGAGTAACTGTAGCTAGAGGCTAAAGATGCTATCATGTACCCTACAGAGCACAGAACAGGCCCCACAACCAAACATTATGCAACTCCAAATACCAGGATTAGTGGAGTTGAGAAACTTTGATTTACATCTATTATCTCCTATAATTTTCACTATAAACCAATAAGGCAGATACAGTGGTTTCACTTATCCAGATAATGAAATGGAGGGTTGGAGGAGTTAAGTAGCTTTCCTAAGATTATATCACAAGTTCCCAAGAAATAAAACCAGGTTTTTGAAACTCCTCCTCAAAAATATATATATCTAGCATCATATTCTTAATCCCAATCCTAGCTTCACTCATTCTAGACTCAAGTACCTCTGAAAATCCCCACCTATGAATACATAAAGTTTTGGTGGGACATCTAGATACAAGCCATAGATAACATAAAGCACCACTGTACATACAGTTTTTCATAAGAATGCAATGAGCTTGGAGTTCATAAGATTTAAATGTAAATGGAATTTAAGTAGCTAAAATCATGAGTGCTATAGTAATTTTAAATATTCTATACTTGAAATGTTAAGGGGAAATTGACATACTCTGGACAAAAAGGGAAACTGAGCAGTACAAAGTACAAGAATTCTACCTATTTTATCAACCATATCATTAGAAAAAACAAGCAAACCTTATACCAGGGCATTAAGGGAAAGGTCATTGAGTGGCTTGCATTTTTTATCGTGCATTTTCCTTTCAGTACAAGTGTCAGTTTTAGGCAAGAGTCTATCACTTATACTTTTTCTTTTTTTCTCTTTCAAGATACTCAATAAAAGTATATTGTTTTCACTTGGCTATATCACAAAAAAATGCCTCCTTTTAACCTTCTTAGTGATCTAAATTTTTTTATATCTTGCAGATATATATTTGCTATGTGAATTTTTAGTTATAGTTGTTTATGTGGAAGAGGATTATTATCAATTCCCGACCTTGTGAAATAGGGATGAGATAAAAACCTATATACTGTAATATGAGATGCTGTAAAGCCAAATGAGAGAGCCCAGGGAACCCAATCTTGGGCACTGGTAAATTCAGAGATTGCAAGCAACTAATCACACTATAAATTATTTACATGTTAAGATTGTCATCATAATTTCTATTAAAAACTGTAAGATGGACAGAATCTTTGATTTTCAGTAAAATTTCATAATACAGAATACAGATATACTTTGTACAATAAATATATAAATTTTTTTAAAAAGTATTTTTGAGATAATAAAGTTTTTTTAAATCATGACATGGAA
Organism: Petromus typicus; assembly: GCA_004026965.1. Classification (NCBI taxonomy): domain Eukaryota; kingdom Metazoa; phylum Chordata; class Mammalia; order Rodentia; family Petromuridae; genus Petromus; species Petromus typicus. The sequence continues at coordinate 7,087 of PVIR01035681.1, read as the reverse complement.
GTTAACAGAATGATGAAATTTATTTATTTATATTAAGTTCTCATTTAATTAAATAACTATGCCATTAAACTGAAGAATGAGGTAAGATATCTATATCTATATATATTTATCTATCTATAAATATTTATAGATATAGATAGATAGATAGATACACACACAAATGAACATTATCCATATCTTATTACACAAAAATTTCTGAATTTAAGATAAAATGATATTACCAAAACAGAAATCTATTTTTGTTAGATGACTGAGATATTGCATAATGAAAGTTCTACAACTATAATTTAAGGCCTTTGAAAATTATATTATGTTTATGATTTTTTTTAAGGTTTTTTGAGACAGGGTCTCATTTTGTGGTTCAGGCTGGCCCTGAGCTCAGCCTCCAACTCGCATCACAGCAATCCTCCTGCCTCTGCCTCCCAAGTGCTGGGATTACAAGCATGAGCCACCACGCCCGGCACTGTGGTATGTGATACTGGTTGCTGCTGGGGTGAGTCTCCACTCTCAGTATTGTTATGTGGTTACCGGGGATTGAACCTTGGCCCTTGCGCTTGCAAGACAGGCGCTGGAACCACTGAGCTATATCCCCGGCCCTATGCTTATGATTTGTGAAAACACCAAAGATTGAGTTGTAGTGTACTAAATGCTGTTCTGATTTATTATTATTATTATTATTAGTGTAAACTTAATTTCTATGTTAACATTTGGAACCATAAAGGCAAATACAAATATATACTAACTTCTATAACATGACAGGTGAAGCAAAATCATAAATGCATCAATAATTAGTAATCATATATTTTGATGAATATTTATGTGAACATTATCACAACAGGTTATTTTCATTTAGAAGACATTTTTTGGAATAGAAAGAGTTAACATGATGACTGGAAGAAGAAATAAGTTACATTTTAGAATACAATGTAAAGTCCTTGCTGATGCTAGAAAGAATAAAATCTAAGTTTCGGGCTGGAGATTTTGCTCAGTGGTTCCAGCATCTGCCTTACAAGTGCAAGGGCCCTGGATTCGATCTCTGGTAACCAGATACAACAATGCCGGGTGTGGAGACTCACGCTCACCAGCAATCAGTACCACATACCACAGTGCTGTGTGTGGTGGCTCATGACTGTAATCTCAGAACTCGGGGGACAGAGGCAGGAGGATTGCTGTGAGTTTAAGACTGAGCTCAAAACCAGACTCTGTCCAAAAAAAAAAAAAAAAAAAAATCTAAATCCAAATGACAGAACGTAAATAGATTATAAAATTCATTCATTCATTTAATCAATTAACTAATCAATCAAAATCTTGTTTGTTCTAGCCAGTACCATTGGCCCAGAAAATAAGAGAGCTACTACCTGTTTTGCTGAAGAAGGGTAGAGTGGGATAATGCCATTTATCCTGACTTCAGTCATGAGGACAAAGGGTGCTTTTTGGCCTTTACTACAATAGGTAATTCATGTTCTGTTAGGTCTCTTCAGGGAACTAGCTTTGATTAAAGTTTCTTTTGTCTGTTTCTGTTTTTTACTTTGTTGAATGTTTTGTGTTGCAATATTCTGTAAATTTCTATTCAAATGCATAGGATTCCATGGAGAAATCCAAGTGTTATAACTTTCATCTTAAATATCCCCCAAACACTCATATGTTGAAGCCTTGTTCTACAATGCAGCAGTGTTCAGTGGAGAGGCTTTCAAAAGCTACTAAATCATGAGGATGTTATCTTCATCAGTGAACTAATTAAATTCTCAGATGAATGGATGAGTATAGGGCTTGGGTAAAGGGAATACATCAACATCAAGGAGTGTGACTTTAGAGACATTGTTTTTTCCCTGGTCTTTTTTCTTTATCTGAGTTTTTCTATCTGGCCCCCACAAAGCAAGCAGCTTTTCTTAATTATGCTCCTTCATCATGATGTTTCTGCTTCACCAGAGGCTGAGAAGCAAAGGAGCTGCCTGACCATGAACTGGACCTTTTGAATCCATGAACGAAAATGAACTTTCCTTTTTTAAGTTGTAATCTGAGGTCTTTTGTCAGAGAAATGGAAAATGCCAAGGCCTCAAGGCCACCCATATTCTTATTTCCATCTTGTACAATCATCTGTCATGTTATGTCCATAGTTTTTATGGTATATCCAGGCTAACTTTGGGGCTTACTCCAGTTTGACTCAAAATGAAGACATATATAAATTCTTGATCTTAGATTTATAGTAGTTATCTTTCCTTCTCTAACCTACATTACAAATGCATATTTTTAAACTGCTGCTTTCCTTTCAGGTAGACATTTCTTTTGATTATCTGCCTGAGAATTTTAGATAATAGGTAAGGAACAATGGAAGGCTGAAGAGCCCTATTATCTTTTTTCCTGCAGGATCTATTTTCAAGATTATAATTGAGAAACTTGATGTCAATATCATATATGCTGAGAGTGACTGAATCTTGATTTTAAAGTACCTGTGAGATTTTGAACATTTGTGCTTTCCCATTTATACTCCATTTTGTTTCTGAATAGAGATTTTTTTTTTTTTCTGCTAGATCATAAATTCTTTATTGAAGAACCAGTTTTAAAAGTCTCTTTCTGCCCAGTTCTTATTACATACTCAGGATTAACCAGAGTTTAAGTTATTTATTTATAGGCACTAATTTTATCAATTTTAACAATTGAAAATAAGAAAAAAAAATTTTTTAAACTATTGAAGAGTTTACCAGAAAATAAAAAGAGGCAGGTAATAATTTTTATGTAGATCTTTTTCAAGTGAAAAGGAAGAAGAGCTTACAGACTTTGTAAAGAAAAGAGAAGAAAGATTTGAAATAAATTTAAAATAATAAAAGTTAAAAGGAGATTAGTACCTGATTAGAATTATTAAATCACTTCCTTTCAGGTTTTCCTTTAGGGAATCATCAGTTAAATATGCCAGATACAGAGTTTGTGATAAAGAACACTTGCTGGATTGAAACCAAGAACCAAAGGTTTACAATTTATGACAAATGTTGATCATGTGCTTTTTAACTTAAAGGCAAGGAAAACATCTTATATATGTCCAGGTTGCCAAAAGTTTTGTTTTTCACATAATGAAAGATAACTAGAGACAAAGAAATATTTTAGACTCCAGGACAGCATTTTTCCCATTTGTTCAACAAGAAGAAGATAAGTGTACTTGAACCTCTTTAACCCTCTGTTTGCAACAAAGAAAGAGCAGTGTAAACTTAATTTCCTTTAACCTTTCCCAAGACTTGGAGGAAAAATATGAAAATATTCTTTAATTACAGTTTCACCTAATGAATTTTAATGGAAGAGAAGAAATGGATAATATAAATATTAGCTCTCTAAATAATAGTATATATTTGAGATATCTAGATAGTGAATTTTATATACAAAACAGTTATGAATAGCAGATGAAGCTTACTACAGAAAAGTGATAACTAAAAACTGTGTTCTCTTACCTTCAGAATATATAATTTGCTAAAAATGAAATCGCTCTGATATCAATTTCAAAAATGTATGCATCTTCACTTAACAAATGTGCAACCTTTATTTTCATATTTGAAGTGTATATATATTGTCTGCTATAAATGCATACAGTTGAAAATTAAAACAAGTTTTATTAGTGCAGAGAAGAAAAGATCTTTGTTACAGACACATGAAATGTTTAGATTAGTGTAGAAATTGGTGGCACCTCTATTTCTCACTAGTTAGTTGACATAACAAATCTAAAACAATAAGGGATGGCTCCAAATATAGGACAGTACTGTTCATTGCCAAAGGAAGACATATATGAAGTGTAGGCAAAGTAAAAATCAGAAGATGATTGGTGACCAGAAAGGAAAAGATTAATCCAAGCAAGAGACCTTTCACAATAAAGAGAGAAGAGAAAAAGCTGAGAAAAAAGACTTGAAATATATGGTCTGGATATTGGACTGGGATGAAGTTTTGCCTACACTGTTGTAGATATTTTATCTCAATGAAACACAGCTTCTCTATGCAGAAATCTATTTGTTATAGTCATATTTAACTGATTTACAGATATCACTGTCATTTGTTTTACTTTTCCTTTTTTCCATTTTAAAAATAGTGCACATTATATGCAATAGTTAGTTGCATTTTGACTTATTTTTAACTTTCCAAACCAGTTTATTTAAACTATTTTTTGTAATATGTGTGTACAGGATGACTATTTCCATAAGTGTATTCTATTTTCAGTTCATATTCACAATACATGATTATTACCCTCCTATTAAGAAATTGGTACATGAACGTATCTCACCGTAGTCCTCTTCTTCCCATCTTCTCCCACCTCAGATCCTCTTCTACCATTCTCAAAGCCTGACACATTCATAGATGCACATAAAAGACTGATCATTTCCAATCCTCACTGCACCTTTACTCTTCTTACCTCTCATTCTTTATTTCATTTTCCTTAATAGTCTTTCTTCTACTTTTATTTTTATCTCTCTTTAAAAAAGTTTCCTATATTCTACATATGAGAGAAAACTCAAGATATTTGTTTTTCTGTGTCTAAGTTATCTTGCTTAACATGATGTTCTCCAGTTCTCTTCATTTTCCTACAAATGATATATTTCTCTTTTATGGACGAATAATATTTCATTGTGTATACGTACCACATTGCTCTTTCTCTCTTTTTTTCTTTTCAAAGAAAAAGTTGAGCAGAATAGAATGGTAGAAATGGTTGTAAGCAACATTCACAATGTATGCTCTCACTATATTTCTTTATTTTCCCAGATGAAAAGGAAATATAGAAATCTTAATTTTTTAAAATTAGATTTTCAAAGCAATTATTAGATGGTAACTGTTAGAAATTTTTAGATTTTTAAGTGAGTTCAGAACCTGATTTTTTTTTTCTTTTGCTTGAGTTTTCTCAAGTTGGACTTCTATTTTTTTTTTTTTTTAGGTGTTTTTTTTGAGACAGGGTCTCGCTTTGTGGTTCAGGCTGGCACTCAGCTCAGCCTCAAATTCACATCACAGAAATCCTCCTGCCTCTGCCTCCCCAGTGCTGGGATTATAGGTGTGAGCCACCATGCCCAGCACTGTGGTATGTGGTACTGGTTGCTGCTGGGCGTGAGTCTGCACGCCCAGTATGGTATGTGATTACCGGGGATTGAACCCAGGTCCTTGTGCTTGCAAGACAGGTGCCAGAACAGGGAGCTAACTCCCTGGCCCAAGCTGGCTTCTAGTAAATAAATTATAGAAGTCCATCTTTATGAAAATGTAGTTACATTTGGTGTACATACACCAAATATTCTGCTTAATTTTCCAAAGTTTTAAATTTTATATATTTTATCAAATATCATGCAAATATGTGATATATTTTAAATGTAAATGTCTACTCATGGCTTAATATGGAAGACCAGTCTTCTTGAAAAAATTGTGTATTTCCTTCTCCTATGGGTTTATGAAGCTGCATTCTTTTTAAAGTCTGTCCATTTATAACATCTTACAGTGAAGTAAGTTATAGTAGCTAAACTTATTATGCAATATGTTTTGATTCCAAAAAGGCTGTATGATTTAAAGAAAAGGTCTTATGAAGCTGATGAGACACAATATACAAAATAGTTTTTCTTGAAATTATCTGCCACTGATTATTTTGTGCTCCCCTGCAGTTGTTTTCAACAGGTTTATTCACCTGTATCAGTATTCTTTCCAAGGTGCAAGCTTATTGGTTACATGACAGAAATCAAAGAAGAATATAGCGATATTAATGGAGTGGAAATTTACTGAATCAATAAAATCTAAAAATGAGCCCTTGAGTAAATCCATCACTTTCTTATAGTTCATGTCCAGAAGACCCTGCTGGAGCTCAGCTTCTTTGATGAATAGCTGATAACTTAAACTGAAAAAGAAGTTTGTTATTATTGTTTAGAATGATTAGCGGCGGTATGAAATTTGAAAGTACATTAAATGACATGAGGGTTTTAATTCCATGAACTCTGTCATGGTCACAGCATGTCCTGAGAGCAGAATCCAGTTGCCAAAGTGGGAATTTATGCCTGCAGAATGCTTGAAGTACAGGCCCTTCAACTGCTCTTCCAAATAAGAGATAGCAATTTTTCACCTTAAAAATAAATTTGTAAAAATGCTTTTTCTTAATACTATCTACACAGGAGATACTTTAATTGATTACAGTGAGCTAAAAATGAAGCTGGAAAACACTGAAAACTCAGCGGCCATGTATGTCTCTGAGATCTTTGAATCAATAAAATTCCATCTTTCAGTGACAACCCATCTGGGCTTTGTAATCCAGGTTTTTGACATAGTTATCCTTATCATTTTTCATGTCCTGTTCAAATCTAAAAGCTCAGATAATCCCACATAAAACCATGTTTCCAAAAAAGAGATAGAGTGTATCCTCATTCTTTTATTCACTGAGATCATTTCACAATATACAATTGTTTGGCAATGCAAGTGATAAAAACCAGACATGTTGAGAGATCTATTGGTATGGATAAATCTTATCTTGTTTTCTCCCTAAACTTGGCAGCCACTTTTGACATCTCTCAAGATAATCCATCAGGGTTAAAGAACACATTGTGGCATATTCGAGCACTAAATTTTAATCGACTATAAACAGCATAGGTTCCTATGCTTTCTGTGGTAAACCACAACATAGAGACAGAGATTTTAGTGATGTTTTATTTCACACATCAATGAATTGTTTTTCTGCTCAAATTAAAAATCAGATAATACAGTTACATTTTTATTTTTAACCATAGATGTGCATAAAGACAAGCAAACTAACAAGGAATTAGATTTGATCTAACACAATGAACTAATTTAATAATAGGATTAAGTGAGCCAAAAATACAAACCTAGTCATAATAAAGGAATTTATATGGAAGAATGGTTCACTTGTCATATTGGTGACAAAGAATATTCCTCTCCAGAAACAGAAAAAAAATACAGAAACAAGTACATAAACCATATAGACATTTTCAAAAAAAATTACTTGTCTCTTCTCCTTGCAATAGAAGTGAGAAATTATTGGCAGGGGAGAAATGCAACTATTCTTTCTCTTCTAATAGTTTAACATTATACAACTTGAAAATTTAAAAGTAGTCATTTAATTATTTTAATG
>PVIR01035680.1:0-16300 GCA_004026965.1 Petromus typicus | reverse complement strand
ACTCTTTAAAAATGCATACATAACATGCTTTGTCTACAACTGAACTGTAGCACTGACAGATCCCTACAGGAAGGTGCAGTAGCACTACAGGCTTCTTTCACAGTCACCTTTCCTGATTTTCCAGGTTAGGATCCATAGCAGGTCAAATCCAGAAAACAACTTCCTCCTGAAGAACATGTGAATTCAGCTGGCGATGCCTCCTCAAGTCCGCAGAGTTCCACTTCTTCAGAGACTTCCATCAGGACTCCATGTCCACCTCAGTTCCTTCACTTTTGTCCTCAAGTGTCGGCTCTGGGGGGCCATCCGCAATGATGTCTTCAATGTCAGCCAAATCAATGGGAGGCAGAGGGTTCCTCCAGTACTGGAAGGAATTATACTGCCAAAATTCCTCATCGTGCTTTAGGAAGGAGGAGAGGAAAATGTATCAGTGGGATAGAAACAGGTTTTGCACCTCATATTATTATTTATGTAATAAATAATATTTATTATAAATAAATTTATAATAAATTTTCTTGCTTGAAGAGCAAACTTAAGTAGACTTTGCAGATGTTTATTTTGTATTTTCAATAGCTATGTATTTTTCCAAACCAAAATATTTCATGAACTAAATATGTCCACTTTAATACTTGAGCATTTAAAAATATTTGTCAATAGTGTAAAGTTAGGAGAATTTCCTCCAATATTATCTATTTCCAAAATTTTCTCTTTATTCACCCAAAGAAAATGTTTGAAAACAATCAAAATTTATCTTTCATTAAGGAAAATAAGAATTAACTTTTAAAATACATTCATACATACCTCCCTTTAAAAACTGTTTTCAGCTGGGCTTCGTGGCTAAGCCCTGTAATCCCAGCATACATGAGGCAGAGGCAAGAGGACTGCTGTGATTCCAGCCTAGTTTGGGCTACAAAGCAAGGCCCTGTCTCAAAAACTGAAAAATAAATAAATAAATAAAAGTAAACATAAAAATTGTTTAAAGTCTTTTCCAATGTTTAATTTTTTTTTCTTTTTTGTACCAGGGATTGAATTTACATAAATATATATATATATATATATATATATATATATATATATATTTCTTTTTTTTGAGACAGGGTCTCACTTTGTGGTTCAGGCTGGCCCTGAGCTCAGCCTCAAACTCACATCACAGCACTCCTCCTGCCTCTGCTTCCCGAGTGCTGGGATTACAGGTGTGAGCCACCATGCCCGGCACTGTGGTATGTGGTACTGGTTGCTGCTGGGCGGGACTCTCCACACCCAGTATGGTATGTAGTTACCAGGGATCGAACCCGGGTCCTCGCGCTTGCAAGACAGGCACCAGAACCACTGAGCTAACTCCCCAGCCCCCAAGCCAAAATATTTTGACAAGTTTTATTATAAAGTATTAGGATATGAACATGATTAAAAAGTACTAAATTGATGACTTGATTAACAATAGATGTTAGTACTAATTTAAGTCAATATATTAAAACTTACTAATCTAAGTGCTAGCCCTATAAAGTTAGCAGCTTACTCTGAATGACTCCAAAATTATTTCAAAAAATAAGGCTAAAAATTGGCACTCTCCTGTGCCATAAAGGAGGGCAAATTTGAGTCATTTGTAGGAAAATGGATGTATCCTAAGACTATAATGCTAAATAAGACACACAACTTTAAATATCCCATGATTCTCTTAGATGAGAAATAACATATAAACTACAAAATCAGATAAATTACACTTGAAAAAAAAATGGTTCACTTACTGAGATAGATCTTTCCAAAAGAGGAGATGAAGAGATGAAAAGGTTAGAAAAGGAGGGAAGGGGATGAAAAAAGAATTGAAATCTGTTCGGTACATGAGCCAATTCCTGACAAAGAATGTAATCATGATGTACAGCAAATATGTGCTTATAAAAACATAATTTTTTAAAAATTGGCACACAAATTCAAAGCATCTCCAAAGAATCTTGCACAAAATAAGTGGCACTGAAGTTACACACAAGATTACAAGATAATTCTGAACATCAATACTCTCCCAAAATCAATATCCTATGTATTCTACTACAGTGTCCTTACTTTAATATTTGCTAGAGCAGATCTAACAGGAACATAATAGAAGCCACATAGGTAATTTAAATTTGTCTGATAACCCCAGTAAAAACAGATGAAATTAACCTTAAAATCTTATTTGACCTAACAGATCCAAAATATTACTTCAACATGTGGTTGACATTTTAAAAATTAATATTATACCATCTTTTTGTCATACCTGGTTATAAAAATCTGGTGCATAGTTTGCACTTCCAGCAGTATTCACACTAGTGACATTTCAGAACCCTTAGATGGTCACCTTTACTGGTTATTGTGCTGCGGCTATAAACATCTCATGAGGAAGTTCATTCAGTGTCTTAACACAGTAAACCTTAACAAGAGTCTTTGTCCAATTTTGTAAGTGGACAAAGATAAAGAAAACAATAAAACTGCATTTTAACATCAAATGGTTAAAACAATATTCTAGTTCTTCTCCTTTGGGAAATCTACTGTTATACACACAGTAATCTCTGTTACACACAGAAAGATAAATCTCTCTCACAGTAAATCTCTGTTACACAGAGAGGGTCTTTCATGATGTTAGCACAAGTTAGTGTCTGAAAAGTACACACTTTGCACTAAATAGCCCTGTATTTACATGATAACTTCACCACCCACCAACTGCTCTTGAGCTAACTGACAACATGGGAGGGGACCACTGTGAGAAGGGATGGTTAGCATAGCAATTGTACCATATTGCTAGATGTTATATCTCCAAACTGAACAGGAGTCATTACTTTATTTCCTAATAAAATATATCTGCTTACTTCCTGCTAAAAATACCTACCAACAAGAGTTAACACTGCAGAGCAATCTACTCACATGAAACAATGCAAATGAGATATCCAGAGGTTACAGGACAGAAAAGTACCATTACTCTACCCAGGTTGCACACTCAATGCACAAGAGAGCATCTGCAGTAGTATTTCCCGAATGATATTCAAAGTTCTAACTTCAACAGAAATCAGGCATTACTACCCAGAACAGAAAAGGCTGTTTAAATCTCCATGTTTTTGTTATATCCAATTTTCACCTTGGTAATTATCAATAAAATTCTTATATAACAAAAATCCTGCCTTTGGAGGCATAAAGGGGAAAAAGGAGGCTGGAGAGAGAATATCCCTTAATTTTACATAAGACAAGAGACTATAGGAACTGATCTAACAAAAGAGGAACTAGAATATGCCTCGGTTTTTGTCAAAGTCAATAGTCTTGAAGAAGACCTAAAATGAAGCTTCTTTTCTTCCCTGATATATGCTTCATCAATTAGTGGTATTACTGCATTGGCAGATCTAGTCATAATGTTAGTGACAGCTGCTTCTAGCAGATTCAGTTACTTTAAAAACTCTCGGGCCGGGGTTTAGCTCAGTGGTTCTGGCGCCTGTCTTGCAAGAGCAAGGGCCTGGGTTCAATCCCCGGTAACCACATATAATACTGGGTGTGGAGATTCACGCCCAACAGCAACCAGTACCATATATCACAGTGCAGGGTGCAGTGGCTCACACCTGTAATCCCAGCACTCGGGAGGCAGAGGCAGGAGGACTGTTATGATGTGAGTCTGAGACTGAGCTCAGGGCCAGCCTGAACTACAAAGTGAGACCCTGTCTCAAAAACAAAACAAACAAACAAACAAAAAAATCTGTCCTTTGCCTATCATTCCATATCTCTTAGCAGTTCTGTGACATGGGGAACATAATATATTCTGGTAGGAAAAAAAAGCATCCAGGGGGATGAGGTGCCAAAACTAGTTTGAAGAGGGAGATTTCAAACTACACACTTCCAATCTCCATATTCAATAGATTTAGATGATTATTTTATGGAAGCTGATTTTTGACTACTCAAGAGCAGTCTTAAGAAAAAAGTATCAATGACGCTGTTTCCTAAATACCAAGAAAAATTTGAAGAAATATCTATAATTGATGTTTTCATCCAGAAAGTCATCACAGTGAGTATAAGTGAATTTCTAACAATCAAAGAAGAAAAACTTCCCAACTATAAAATTCTCATTATTGGGGCCAAGGATTTAGCTCACTGCTTCCAGCGCCTGCCTTGCAAGGGCAAGGTTCCAGCTTTGATCCCTAGTAACTACATACAACAATGCCGGGTATGGTGGCTCATGTTTGTAATCCCAGTACTCGGGAGGCAGAGGCAGGAGGATTGCTGAGTTTAAGGCTGAGTTCAGGACCAGTGTGAACTACAAAGCTAGATCCTGTCTCAAAAAAATAGAAAAATAAAATTCTCATTATTTTATTAGCATTTTTCATTAGTAACGCTAAAGGACTTTTGTCATGAAACTGTAGTTGGTAAATTGTCACAAGATACTTAAGACAACAGAACACACTGGATGAAAGCTATGCTGTGGTGGTTGAAGGGTTTGCTGAGTTCTGAGCCCTGCACTTCACTCTCACATCTTAGGTCCCTTGCTAAGTCACTCCCGAAATAGAAAAAAGCAGCTTGAATTACTAAATCTAGACCAAAGCAGTAAATATCTAATGAGTGAAAAGCTACTTTAAATTTTCCTACTAGACAGTCATACTAAAAAAGTAAAAGAAACAGATAGAAGTGAATATATTTACTGACAACATGAGAATTATTTCACACATTTTTGCTTGATTTTCCTTTTTGAGGCAGAGCCTTGATTTGCAGTCCAGGTTTGCCTCTAATTCCTGGTAATCTTCCTGCCTCGGCCACCCATGTGCTAGGATTACAGACGTCTGCCATCATGTCTAGCTTCATGTGTAAACTGCTGAATTGAGACAAACACATTTTCTCAGGATTATCATGCAGAGAAAACCAGCTGGACTCCATCAGGGATTCTTACAATTATTTACCCCAGGGCCTAATTTATTTTCAATAAATTATTTATTTATTTTCAATAAAGAATGGGCTTTCACTGGCAGGGATGTAACTATGAGTGCAAAAGGGAGTTTCCAAGATACATAGGTCTTTTCTCTCTGCCCATGTACCAGGCTACTACTTCAAAAACTTTTTAAAGAACCGTCATGAATTCTTTAATAATCATGGTCAAACAAAGGGAGGCGCGATGAACCTCCTCTTCACCAACTTCTCCACTCCTTGGAGGAGGGACGCTCCTCTTCCTCTCTTACAAAGCGCTGAAGCTTCCAGCCCATTTCCAACTCCCGTGAGGTGGTTTCCCCATTTCTGTCCACTAACTTCTCCCGATACCAGGAAGGGGACTCTGGGCCGGGTGACAGCTGTGAGCAGGCCCTTTGGGTCGCCGGCCCTAACGGGCACTGCCCTGAGGCCCCTCTCCTCCCCAAGGCCCGGTGCGCCCCGCCCCTCCCCGAGGTCGCCACCGCCCTTCGGGGGCCGGGCGTCCGGCGGCTCCTCCCCCGGCTCACTGGGCTCCCGGGTCTCCGGGCTCGCGGGTCCCCAGGCTGCGACTCGCGGCTCGGCGCAGCTTAGGGTCAGCGGCGTTTGCTGGGGGAGGCCGAGGGCTCCACCGCGGCCCCCTCGTCGAATCTGTGCTTTCGGGGCAGCGCCGGCGCTAGGCCCCCAACGGAGGGGCCCGGAGTAGCTGCGCCTTCCAGAGGCAAGTAGAAGGGCAGCGGCTGAGCCGCACGCCGCTTGGCCGAGGCGTTGTGCGGGAGGCCGAGGGAGGCTGCGGGGCAGCGGGCAGAGCGCGAGCGCGAGGGAGGGCGAGGCAGGGCCGGGACGCAGCTGACCGCGTCCGGAAGTGGACAGGTGGGAGTGGGCAGGAGCGGGCCCTGCAGCCACCGGCCGGCCCCATCGCTGGTTGGTGGAGTCACGCGGGCCGGCTCCCGAGCGCCCTTGCGGCCGGAAGTGAGCCTCCCGAGGGAAGGCGGGAAAGAGGTAGGAGAGCGGATTAAAGAGCTACTGGGGGAGCGGGGCGCCTTTTCCTCAACTGAGTGAAGGGCATGCCTAGCCCTGGACGTTAAAAATTTTCAAAAAGAGCCCAGAGAGGGCCGGGGAGTTAGCTCAGTGGTTCCGGCGCCTGTCTTCAAGCGCAAGGACCCGGGTTCGATCCTCGGTAACCACATACCATACTGGGCGTGGAGACCCACGCCCAGCAGCAACCAGTACCACAGACCACAGTGTCGGGCGTGGTGGCTCACGCCTGTAATCCCAGCACTCGGGAGGCACAGGCAGGAGGAGTGCTGTGATGTGAGTTTGAGGCTGAGCTCAGGGCCAGCCTGAACCACAAAGTGAGACCCTGTCTCAAAAAAACCTAAAAAAAAAAAAAAGAGCCCAGAGACCCCCAGCTCTCTGTCCTTAGGAACTATAAAGGTTTCACTGTGGGTGAAAATACTACTGTTAGAACCAAGTCTCACTGAGCAGTGATCTCCCAGGATACCACATGAGCTCTAGTCCATCCAAGAGCTTTGTTGACTGGCCATGACCTAGCCCTCAATGTCACCCCTGCCACGGAAGTAGGCTCCGAACTGAAATGAGACACACTGATTAAAGGCAAAATCCACTACACCCCTTTACCAGGAGGTTTCTAGGTTTGCAGAAGTGAGTTACAGAAGCCAAGCTAGCAACGGTTAGATCATCCTGGTACAGAGGAATAAGTGCGTATTTAAAACATTTCCAGTTACTATGAAATGAGTAAATCTGGGACTGCTGGCATTGGCTGGGTGAATTGTTCCTATGGAGACAAGTACGTGGCTCACAGGGAGGTTACAAGATACAAAGTAGAGGTTTTTAAAGAATGGCTGTGTTTATGCCAACTTGGTTCTCACAAAAGTCCATCCAAGCTTTATTGATAAAGCAAGATTCTAAGCTCCAGTTAAACTGTTCATAGAGGTAGAGCTAAAATGAGGTACATTATTTCAAGGCAAAACCCACTAGACCCACTAACCTGTTACCAGGAGTTTTCTACATTTGCACAAGGGAGTTATAGAAGCCAAACTAGCAACAGATAGCACATTTGGCAGAACATCCTGTTACAATGGAATGGATATATACTAAAAGCATTTCCTGTTACTATGGAATGGGTACAGTCTGCATCTGCATACATTGTCTAGGGATGGAGAGTTCACATGGAGGCATGTACTAGGTTCGCAGGGAGGTTACAGATACAAAGTATAGGGTTTTTTTAAAATTGCATCCTTCATTGATACATTTTATATACACATCATGATGACAGACACTCAGCATTGAGAATTTGTACCAGGATGACTGACTTCTCAATTTTTCCCATTATCCTACCCACCCTAACCCCTACATTTGCTTGGTTTCCTTTTTATACTATCACTTTTTTTCTTTCCCTTCATTACCCCTAACGTCCTTTTCCCATTGAGTATTTTCTATTTCACAATAGGATATTTACTATCTATCATACATTCTAAAACTCATTTATATCTTTAGATTCTCATACCAGAGAAAAGATATGATATTTATTTCACTTATGAGAATGTCCTCAAGGTATGTCTATTTGAATATGAAATACTTGAATTTATCTTTTTTTTTTTTTTTTTTTGAGACAGGTCTCCCTTTTGTAGCTCAGGTTAGCCCTGAGCTTATTACGTAGTCCGGATAAGCCTTGATCTCACAGCTATCCTCTGGCCTCTGCCTCCCAAGTGCTGGGATTATGGGTATGAGCCACTACATCCAGCATTGTGGTGTGTGGTTACTGGGGATGGAACTCAGGTCCTTGCACTTGCAAGACAGACGCCAGAAGCACTAAGCTAAATCCTTGGCCCAGATTTATCATTCTTTGTAACAGAGTAGTACTCCATTTTTTATTAAAAAACAACAACACATCTTTATCCAGTCTCCTGTTGATGAGGATTTGGATTGTTTCCAAGATTTAGTTAACACAAACTGAGAAGCTATGAACATGAGTGCGCATATATGGCAGTGATATGATTCTTTTAATTCTCTTGGGTATATCCCTAGCAGGGGACTAGTAGAGTCAAATGGGATCTGTTATCCTGCTTTTTTGAGGACTCTCCACACTGCTCTCCACAGCAGCTGTACCAGTCTACACTCCTACCAACAGTGGAGAAGGGTTCCTTTCTCCCCACAGCGTCACCAGCATTTGTTGCTAGTTAATTTTGCAACAGCGGCCATTCTTGTGGAGTGAGATGAAATATCAGTGTTTTCATCTGTATCTCTTGAATAACCAGTGTTGTTGAGCATTTCTTCATATTCTTGGCTGCTGTTACTCCTCTGAAAAGAAGGAAGAAGTCTGTTCATTTCAGATGCCCATTTTTGAACTGGATCTTTAAATTTGGGAGGGATGATTTTTTAAGCTCTTTATACATTCTAGATAGTAGCCCTTTGTCTGCAAAACAGCTGGTAAAAATTTTTCTCATGTAGTTGATTATCTTTTCACTCTGTTGGTAGTTTTCCTTTGCTGTGTAGCAGCTTTTTAATAAGATGAGATCACATTTGTTGATTCCTTCTGCTAGTTCTCGTGCTATAGAGGTTTTGTTCATAAAGTCTTTCCCTAAGCCAGTGTCTCCAAGAGTTCTACCTAACCTGTTTTGCAGGAGGTCTAGTGTTTCTCTTTTCATGGTTAGGTCTCTAATCCACTTTGATTTGAGTTCATTGCATGGTGAAAGATAAATCTAGCTTTAGTCTTTGGCAGATTAAAGCCTAGTTTTTCTAGCACCATTTGTTAAAGAAGCTGTCCTTCCTACATTGAGGAGATTTGGTTTTTTGTGAAAGATGAGGTGGCTTAGTGTATCTGGAGTTGTTTCTGGATCTTCTAATTTATTCTATTTTATAAAGTCTATTATTTGTGCCAGTACCATGCAGTTTTTATCACAGTGGCTTTGCAGTATAGTTTCAAGTGGGGAATCATGATCTCCTGTGCCATGTCTTTGTTGCCTAGAAATGCTTTTGCTATTCTAGGTCTTTTGTGGCTCCAGATGGATTTCTGAATTATTTTCTCTAGCTCTATGAAATAAGCTGTTGGGATTTCAATCAGGATTTGATTGAATCTGTATAGGAGTTGTGGGAGTATAGTCATTTTGACAGTATTGGTTCTTCCTACCCAGGAACAAGAGATGTCCTTTCATTTTCTGATACCCACTTCAGTCTCTCTTTTCAGAGTGCTATAGTTTTCAGAGTAGAGTTCTTTCACTTCCTTTGTTAGAGTGATTCCTAGATATTTAATTTTTCTGAATACTATTGTGAAAAGGATATACTCTCCATTTTCTCACTTGAGTCTGTGTTTATGTACACAAAGGCTATTGATTTTTGAGCACTGACCTTGTATCCAGCTATGTTACTAGATTTGGCAGTTAAGTCTAGCAGTCTTTTGGTTGAATTTTTAGGATCTTTTATATAATCATGTCATCAGCAAATGATGACAGTTTAACTTCTTTTCCTATCTTTCTTATTTATTTATTTATTTATGTTGAGACAGGGTCTCGCTTTTATAGTTCAGGCTGACCCTGAGCTCACTCTGTAGTCCAGGCAAGCCTAAACTCACAGCAGTCCTCCTGCTCCTGCCTCCTAAGTGCTGGGATTACAGGTGTGAGCCACCATGCCCAGCACTGCAGTGTGTGATACTGAGTGCTGATGAGTGTGAATCACCACACCCAGCATTGTGGTATATGGTTACTAGGGATGAAACTCTGGACCTTGTGTTTGCAAGGAAGATGCCAGAACCACTGAGCTAAATCCCCAGCCCAACTTCTTTTCTTATCTTTATTCCTTTTATTTCTTTCTCTTGTCTAATTGCTGTGGCTCATGTCTTCGAGCACTATATTGAACAGGAGTCGTGATAGTGGACACCTTTGTCTTTTTCCTAATCTTAGTATGAAAGGTTTTAGTTTTTGACCATTTAGAATGATACTGGCTGTGGCTTCTCATAAGTAGCTTTTATTAGATTGAGATAAAGTGCATCTATTCCAATTTTCTTTAATCATGAATGAGTGTTGAGTTTTGTCAGATGCTTTTTCTACATCTATTGAGATGACCATGTAGTTTTTACCCTGAGTCTGATAATGTAGTGTATTATGTGTGTTGATTTATATATGTTGTGTGAGGAACTGCAGACAACTTACTTACTGGGAGTTACGACTTATTTAGACTTATGGACGTCTGCTTCATCCTGCATAATATTCTAGGATTATTGCACTACAATTATTGGCAGATTGCTGGTGAGATCTTCAACTACAGGGATTATTGGGGATGTCCGCCCTGCCTTATGCATGTTAGGATTTTGGATGTGAAGGCTTGGTACCAAATAAAGGTGATGTAAGCTCAGGGGTATTGGGTCACCTTCTGCTGGTGCTGCTTGCTTGAAGTAGAAAGAGTCAAGCCTGGCTTAGCCTTTTTATCAAGGTTCTAATTTTTGTGTTTGTTAGTCTTTTGCCCTGGGACTCACAAAGGACTAGGGCTTACCACAAGGGTTCTAGCTGTATCCTCTTTCCCATCGCTCTCATTTGGCACCCAAAAGTGGATTTGGATTGGATTCACTGGTGAATTTGCCTGTGAAACAGGCTGGCGGTAGAGGGAACAGCACTTGGATTTCCAACGTGGACAAGGGATGCTGGTGGTGAGTGTGTTCAGTTGGAAATGATTTTCTGTCTTTGGTAAATCAACAATATGGATCAATCTCTGTCATTGGATCAGTGTAATTTTGCCAAATTGTTTGACTTATTGTTGAAGTGAGCTGAGTATTTGGTACTGAGGAAAGATGTGAGAAAGTTTTTAAAAGACAGAAAAATATATTTCATCTTTTCCCAAGAAAGGAGCATTAGTATCATGGGAACACATAGGAACTGTTCTTCATGAAGCTAGGCAAAGAGAGGACAATCTTTTTCCTCAAATGTTAACTACTTGGACATTAGTTTATTCTGCTTTCAAACTTTCTTAGTTCAAGAGACTGTGGCTACCCCTTCTTCCATTTGTCCTTCTGGTCACTCTTCTTTTTGTTTAGTTTGATCCATTTCCTTTCATCCTCTTGAGGCTTCAGCCCTACCATCATAGCAGGCTGCTTCAGCTTTACCACTGCAACAGGCTACTCCATCCTTACCACCACAGCAGGCTGCTTCAGCCTTGCCACTGCATTAGGCCACTTCAGCCTTACAGCCACAGTAGGCTGCTTCAGCCCTAGCACTGCAGCAGGCTGCTTTAGCCCCATCTGAGAAGAACCTTAAATCATTAGCCCCACAGTCTCCTCAAATACCACATAAAGGTCTCTTTTTCTCCTAAAGCCCACTTCTAGGGCCACTTCCTACCACCATGCCCTACAAAAGGCTGAAACAGCAATGAAGGCAGTTGAAGACCCTGCGTGCCTTCCTATTTCACTTTTGCCTCTAGCCTGATAACCCAAAGGTGAACATGTGTATTCTCACTTCATTTGACTTTAACATCATAAAACAGCTCAGACAAAGTGTGCTGTCTAATGCTATTCAAAGCCCATATACAGTGGGTTTGTTAGGTAGCCTACTTCGGAACTATTTTCTGGTTCCACGTGATGTTTTTCATCTTGCAAAAATATTCCTGTCTCCTGTTCAGTATCTCCATTTTGAGGTGGAACTGTGTTCGTTAATTAGGGACCAAGCTCACAAGAATGCCCAAGGAGATGCTCAGTTTAGAGAGATTACCTTTGATAAGCTGTCTAGTAGTAGGGAATTTTCAGATTTACACAGGCAAGCTGATTGCATTGTTCTTTTGCTAGCTAGAGGACCTACGTGGAGGGTTTGTGCTTCTATGGCATTTGATGGTGCACTGAGGCAACCTTTTTGTTTTGTTTTGTTTTGTTTTTGAGGCAGGCTCTCACGTTTGTAGAGCCCGGAGAAATGTGAGTTTGTAGTTCAGGCTGGCCCTGAGCTCACTTTGTAGCCCAGGCAAGCCTCAAACTCAGCAATCCTCCTGGTCTCTGCCTCCTGTGTGCTGGGCTTACAGGAATGAGCCACCACACTCAGCATCTGACACAAGCTGTTACTCAAATCATACAAGGGCCAACAGACTTTCACACAGTTTGTAGCCCAACTGCAACAAGTAATTAGGAGGCAGATATCTTATTTTCAGGCAGCAGATATTCTCATTTTGCACTAAGCCTATGAGAATGCTAATTTGGATTGTAAACAAGCAATAAATCCCAAACACCTTTCTAACTATTTTGGAGCATATCTTAAGGTTTGTCAAACATTGGCACACCTACATATAATTCAGCTGTGATGCCTTAAGCCATCCATCTCCCAAAATTTATGTGGTGCACATAATTCCTTAAAATGTCTTACTTGTGGGAAAATGGAGCACATCAGAAAAAAAAACTGTAAAATAAAAGCAATTTCCCAAGTTGACTTGAAACCACCTAAGCAAGTAGCTAACAAAAGTAAGTTACCACATAGCATCTGCCCTCACTGTTGTAAAGGCATGCACTGGGTTACAGACTGCTACTCCAAATATGATCGAGATGGTGCATTGCTCATCAGAAATCAAGTCAAGAAATGGAAGTTGAGCCCTTCCCCGGGGGTTGGGAAACAATAGGGGATTAGGGCCAAGGGACTCCGGTTCCTCTGAGCCAGCTATACCCAGTATAGATCCAGGTGTAAGTACAAAACCAGATTACATGGGTGTCCAGAGGGATATTTCTTCCATCATCAGGAGAACACTCGGGGGCTTAGGATTAGATCCTCCTACTGCTCAGAGAGTTCATCTGCTGGGAGGTGAAACTCCTGTGTCCATCCCCACAGGAATTTATAGACCCCTACCACCTGGAACAATTGATTTGATACTTGGAAAATTCTCTTCAACTTTAAAAGGCATTACTGTTAGTCCTTCTGTTATTGATTCTGACTATAACTCTGAATTATATTTTCCTGTTAGTTCCACAGACCTTTGGGTAATTGAACAAGGAGACTATATTGCACAGTTACTGGTCTTGCCTAAATCTTAAAGATTCTTGAGATAATCCTCAGCTACAAACACCTCAAGAAAAAGTTTATCTCACTCAAGACATTTCTAAAAACCAGCCAATGTGCAAAATTAAATTGAATGTTAAGTTCTTTACAGTGTTAATAGATTTAGGTGCGTATGTAACCATAATGTCCATGTCCACCTGGGCCCCAGCTTGGGGTACAAACAAGTTAAAACATCATTGGTGGGTCTTGGTGCCCCTCAGAAAGTTCTACAAAGTTCTATACTTTTACCTTAGGAAGGACCTGATGGTCATTTGGGACACATGTGTTCTTACATACCTCCCATACCTGTAAATTTATGGGGCAGAGATTTGCTGGAAGAATGAGGAGTTGTAGTGACTACTTTGTTCCCTGAAACCACACAATTGCTCTGGGATTGAATATAATCAGAGTTGTTAGTTGGGACCATTGAAAAAGTTTCTCTGCCCAAGGCAACTTTACCTTTACAATGGAAATCAGATGATCCTGTTTGGGTTAATCAAGGTTCCCTAACACAGGAGAAACTATTTTAGAGCAACTTGTATTAGAACAACTCTGTGAGCCCTTGGATCACACCTGTGTTTGTTGTTCCTAAAAAATTAGGTAAATGGTATTTACTTCAGTACCTCTGCGCAGTTAACCCAAGCCTTACTCCAATGGGGTCACTACAACCTGGCATACTTAATCCAGTGACAGTCCCCCAGAAGTGGCCACTTATAGATTAAAAAACTGCTTCTTTAATATTCCTTTGTCCCCAAGTGACAGACCTCGATTTGCTTTTTCAATACCATATATATATTCTTTTTCTTTTTTTTTTTTTTTTTTTTTTGAGACAGGTTCTTGCTTTGAAGTTCAGGCTGGCCCTGAGCTCACTATGTAGTCAGGCAAAACTGGAACTCACAGCAATCCTCCTACCTCTGCCTCCTAAGTGCTGGGATTACAAGTGTCATCAACCATGCCCGGCACTGTGGTATGTGGTACTGATTGCTGGTGGGCATGAGTCTCCACACCCAGCATTGTGGTATGTGGTTACTGGGGATCGAACTCAGTAGCTTAACCCTTGCAAGGCAGATACCAGAACCACTGAGCTGAGCTAAATCCCCAGCCCCACCAAGTAGAAATTTTAAAGAACCAATGAAACGCTTTCAGAGGAAATATTGTGGTTCAGTTTGGCCAAATATATTTGAGTGCACTCTTAATTGTATGGAATGTCTTATATATTTGTCTATTTATTTGTCCTATCATATGATTTTGTCTGTTTTGTTTGAGCTCAAAATATTGTTTTCTTTTTGTTTTTGTATTCATCTTTTAAAAATTTTTCCTAGAGGATACCCACCAGTAGTTGGGTTGACTTACAGGTGAACATTGTTGGAATGAAGGGTATGCTTGCTTTTGCATGCTAGCTAATCAAAGTGATGTTCAGATTTATTTTACAAAAGTATTGTATGTCTTCCCTTGATTGCCATAACCCAAACAAGTTTTATTGAATAAAACCCTTGGATTTAGGGAGAGTGCTAAATGGAATCACCCTGATAAACAGAGGAGTAGCTGCCTACAACTTAATTATTCTGGTCTTTGTTCACTAATGGGATCTCTAATGTTTTCTCAACCTTATGGGAGACACACCCCACCGAACATTGTCTCAGTGTTATTGCATATTGGTTGCATTGGTCATCATCAAACATATTAGCTCTAAGAATGTTGTGGTAAATATTTATATAAATTGTAAATGTATTGTGTGTGATATGTTTATAAGGTTTTATACGATTGTGACAGACACTTTTGGTCCCAAGCTATATAATTTATTGTTACTTTTCTGGCATGCAAAATGTATTTATGATCTGTAGTTGTGCAGGTAACCTTTTGATTCAGCTATCTGCCTTTCTCTTATGTTTCAGTCACCCATAGTAACATACATTTTCTTTATATGACATCTTGTTTAAAAGATAGTTACTTATATGAACCTTTTACATACATTTGGGGAGTAAGTATGTCTAACACTGTCTATTCTACATTAGAGACATGTTTGTTATACTAAAGTATTACATAAATTTCTTTAGTTAAGACCATTTTCTATTAATATTAGACAGTGATTCAACCACTAGAACAACTATGATTGGCAACTATATTAGCTTTCTAACTATATTTTTATCCGAAATGCTTATATATGGGTAGATTTATAATAGTTGAGCTTGCTGTTCCTATTACATATGCTAATGTTACTGATCTTTTGTCCCAGGTATTTAATAACTAAAGTTTAGAGACAAGAATTAGAAAGGTAACTGGGCTAAAAAGTAGCCAATATTTTGGCCCTGGACCTCCAAGGTTAACTACTATTACTGAAAATCCAGGACATGAGGGAACCTTCTCCATGAGATCCTATGATTCTACAAAAGTGTGTGAAAGGAATGTTACCTGGAGCAAAACTGTCTCATGCTTTTGCAAAAAGCATAATCATCAAGCAAGACCATTACATATTCTAATGGTTGACACTAACAGAAGAGCTGAAAGACTGCAAGGTTCCAAAATACTACCTGAGGAAACTTATTTTACCTTGTTAGATAGTAAGAGATTAACTTTATTTAAAATAGGTCTCACTATAATTTGGTCTTACACATCCAGTAAAAAGTATAAGGAAAAATGTTTTTTGTAGGTCTTTGTGGTGTGTAGGGACAAATGATTGTGCTTGCTTTTCCTCAAAATACACTTACATAAAATAAAAAGAAAGGGAGATATGTTAGGAACTACAGATGACTTACTCAAACTTACATCTGACTGACTTACTTAGATTTACAGATATCTGCCTCACCTTGCAGGATCTTCTATTACAAGGATTATTTCCCTAGGCTTATTAGACTAGGATTATTGGCAGACATCTGCCCTGACCTTATGCATGCTAGAGTTTTAGGTCTGAAGATTTAGTACTGAATGGTGAATTAAAGGTATTGTGTCACCTTTTTCTGCTGCTGCTTCACGTAGCAAGAGTCGAGCCTGGGCTCAGCCCTTTTCTCAAGGTTCCAATTTTGTTATTTGTTGCTCCTTCTGCCGGGGGACTAGAGCTTGTCACGAGGGATCTGGTTGCATCCTCTTCCTCTGTTTCTCACAATGTTGAACCATCCTTCCATCCCTGGGATGAATCCAACTATGTCAGGGTATATGATCTTCTTGATACTTCTCTGTATTCTGTTTGCCAGTGTCTTATTAAGGATTTTTGCATCAGTGTTCATTAGAGATTGGCCTGTAGTTCTCTTTTTTGGTTAGTCTTTCCTTGTGGAATCAAGGTAATGGTTGCTTCCAAGAATGAATTTGGGACTGCTTCCCTTTCTATTTCATTAAAGAGTTTGAGTAATAGTGGCATTAACTGTTCTTTAAAATTTTTT
>PVIR01035679.1:0-16442 GCA_004026965.1 Petromus typicus | reverse complement strand
AAGAATTACTATTTCCAACTGCAGCCACCATGGCTATTTACATTATTGACTATATCATTATCAATTTACAAAACAGAAGCACAATTAGAAAAGAACAATATAAAAATAAAAGCACATTAGCTTCTGGCATTTGAATTCTAAAAGTAGGAAAAATGTTGCCTATAAAAAAATGCTTTTCAATGTCATTCTCTAACATATTTTCATCAGAAACATATAATTCCATAGACTCAACTATTATGACTTAAGAACTGCACATTTTCTATTCAAAAGAAAAAGTTACAAAAGATTAATTTAATCTATTTGGAGATAGAAGATCTATGAAGGCTTAAATATATTAAAGTTTTAGTCACGGCCAGATTGATTTAAAAAATCTAAAATTATTTGCCATCAGACAATACTATGAAAGATGACATTTCTTTTAATTTGTCTAAATATCTTCTGATGATAATAAAGAAGGAGGGTACATACTCATTTTTCTTAATCTCAAACAACTGTGTCACCATTAGAAATAATAAAGAAGACAAAAGCTACACACACCACACAATGCTAAATGTGGTTCTAACCAGTAACCTCAGGACGATTCATCAACAGAGTGTTTTCTCAGCAAGACTCGTGTCACCTCTAGCCCTCGAGAAGCTCTCTATTCCAACAAGTTATCCAAAAGAAGGCAACACTGAGAAGAGATGTCTGTCTTATCCACGGAGTCTAACAGTGCTGCTCCTCAGCAAAGTATCCCACAAACACAAAGTAATTGAACAAATTAGTCTGATTATACTTGGCTAAAACTGAATGCTTCACTTTGCCAACTGTTAGAAACAATCCTATTTTTACTGCTTAGAAGATGGTTTTCTTTGTCTGCTATTCAATTAAAACATTAGAGTTATGAGAGGCAACACATTACAGGTCTATAACTGACATTAGATCATAAGATATAAATGATAAGCACTCTTAACTCAGACATTGGTATAGTATATGAAAGTCTGTTTCTCATTTATACTTATAAACCAGTATTAGGAATAAAAATGCCTGTCCCTGTTCCAGTTTAAGTAACACAGACCAATCTCAGGTATCTAATTAATAATGCCTTGATTATACCCTGATTCCAACTGTAAAGAATAAAGAAAACAATTTATTTGCCTCAAAGTCTACTCAAACTTTGGTAAGTTCACTTTTTAAAAATTGTAAGATGTATCTTCTGTTCATATGTCCATCACTTAGCCAATTCAGCAATTCTGCATTTAGATCAAATCATTATATAAAGAAAGATTGGAGGGTGGAAATGATTTGTTGGGACAGGCGTTAACAGTCTTCTAATATGAACAGAAAGTGCAATAGCACTGAGTCCAGTATGAAATCATGCTTCTAAAAGTACCCTATCTCTTGAATCAGTATTTGGCAACCAAATACTTAAAAAAAGACATGCTAAGAATCTCAAGTGTGTCAGTTAATTAACTCTGTGGCCCCTTCTACCAACAGAGCACTGTACAATCTGTATTATTCACTGTCCTATACATCATCTGTTCTTAGTGCTGGTTTGTTCCAGGAAGAGAGACAGCTGCAACACTATACGCCTGTTCAACCTGAGGACCATCTGACTTTAATTGTAACACACAGCTTGATGTAGCTCTGGCTATGGGAAGCCAAAGTATCGTCTGTAATAATCTGGAAAAGCAGAAACCTGCCAACAGAGGGCTGGAAACAGGGACTTGTGCTGTCTAGCTGCCTGACGGGCTGCAGGAAATATGATTAATGAGTAAGGTATAATGATATCAGGAACCCGATTAGCACCACAAAAAGGTCACAGATCAAAGTAGTATGCATTTCATGAGCTACAATCATTGCATAAAATCTGTAGACTTGAAGAGGGAAACCAAGCCAAGGAGGGGGATAAAACCCTTACGTGATAACACACTAACACACCTAAAACATTGCACTAACAATTTAGTCACTGATTGAAACCTCTAACAGGAAATTATAAAATGTATCAGAGTGGATTTGATTGTGGAAAGCTTTGTTCATCAGCAGTATACGATAAGTAGTTCTGAATTATAAAATTCATTCATAAAGATATATATGTAAAATTAAGTTTATTTCCTAATTATGAATTACGACAAATATTCAAATCTAAACTACATTTGCATTTGACTTGCAGTGAATTCTTATGCAATTCTGTTTGAGAATATGAGCTAATTCTAAGCCTAAAGTATAAAGGCACCTGTGGAACTCACTGGAATCACTGGGAAATAAGTAAAATGTAACAATAGGTTATAATAAATGCACAGTTAGTACTATACAATACTATTTTGTATATAATTTCATAATCCTGTCTGGGTTTAGAGTCTGGGCAACCAAAGTCTGTATCTGACCAGAAAAGAGTTTGGTGAGCTGCAATCTCCTTTTCCTCAGGGTTCTTAGAGCAGCCAACAAAGACAGCCCGGGCTTCTCTGTTCTTCCCAGGTCAGGGGATCACCATAGGAGAAGGAGCTACTCTTAGCAAACCAGTG
The DNA here is from genome assembly GCA_004026965.1 of Petromus typicus. NCBI lineage: Eukaryota > Metazoa > Chordata > Mammalia > Rodentia > Petromuridae > Petromus > Petromus typicus. Next base: position 13,938 of record PVIR01035679.1, on the reverse strand, counting down.
GACATCAACAAAATTTCCTCAACTGTCAAACTATTTAAGGAAAAAAATGGAAATAACTTATTCAAATATTTCTTAAAACTCCTTTAAAATGAAATAAAACTAACAAACCTCTTGGTATTTTTAGTAATATTAATTAGTTTGATAATTAGTAAAGAGCTGGTTCTGTTGAGACTTAATTTTTTTTATTAGGTTTGAGGGATCAAAAGGCCTCATGCATGCGAGGTTAGCATCCTACCATTGAGCTATACACCCAGTCTGACACTTAAATTTTAAGTCACAGTTGAGAAAAACAACCAATAGTTTTATTTTTTTTTTCCCTATAAGCACATCCTAAAGAATAGAGATGAGATACTTATTACATCTCATATCGTATGTAAATCTAATTTTATACCTAATATTCAATTAAAACTTTTTAAGTTTCTTGGGGTCAAACTCAGGGCCTCATTCGTACTAGCTTAACACTTTCCATAGAACTACTAGCCCCCAAATCATTTTTTTAGGAAATAAGCAATCACAAGGCACCATTAATAAAGGAAAAAAGAAGCCACAGAAGAGTTGAAAATATCTACAAAACCTATGTGGAATGAAGTCTTTTGTGGAGAATTTACAAAAACTTCTTAAGATTCAAATAATAAAGAGAAAATCCAGTTTTTTTTTTTTTTTTTAGGTTTTTGGAGACAGGGTCTCGCTTTGTGCTTCTGGCTGGCCCTCAGCTCAGCCTCAAACTCACATCACAATCCTCCTGCCTCTGCCTCCCGAGTGCTGGGATTACAGGCGTGAGCCACCACGCCCGGCACTGTGGTATGTGGTACTGATTGCTGCTGGGGTGAGTCTCCACACCCAGTATTGTTATGTGGTTACCGCGGAATCGAACCCGGGTCCTTGCGCTTGCGAGACAGGCGCCGGAACCACTGAGCTAACTCCCCGGCCCGAGAAAATCCAGTTTTAAAATAAGAAATTTAGATAGCTCATCATACAACATATATGAGTAGCATATAAGTCTATAACCAAAAGGCCAATATTATATATTATTAGTCATGTAAATTAAACTGAGAATCCTATTAGAATGACAACAATAATTAAAACTGAGATTACCAAGCCTTCCTAAGCATACGGAAAAACTGAAAACTTCACACACTGCTGGTGGGAAGACAAAATGGTATACATGGTGGACATATTCTTAAAACCAGCCCTAGTAAATGACCCAATAGAAATGAAGGAACATACTGCCTATGACTTATACACAAATATTCATAATACTGTCCATTAACTGGTAAAGAAAAAAGAGGTATACCAAATGTGGTGTTTCTATACAATAAAATCTATACCATCAGCAATGCAAAGAAATTAGATACTGCATACTGGGTAACTACATGGATAAATCTCAAAAAATCATGCTAACTCCAAGAAGCCAGGCAGAAAAAGACCACACATAACCAGATGTCATCAATACAAATTTGTTGGAAAGGCAAAACTATACAGAGAGAAATCAATGGTTGCCTGGGGCCAGAGATGGGGCGGAGGCACACTGTACAGTGAGAAGAGAACTTTATGGAGCTGGACTGTAGATGGTTGCATAACTACACGAATCTATTAAAACTTTCTGACTTATATATCTTTAAAAAGCTGAATTTTACGATTAATTATACCTCAGTTAGTCTATTTTAAGAGGACAATTACTGAAAGAAAAAGTTGTAGCTAAAATGTACCTTTTATTTAATTCTACATGCCCCTAGGAAAATCCATACAACCATGCACAATGGCCATATTTAAAACTTAGACATCTCCTTCGGTATCTTTCAAAGCTAAAATCTGCTTGTCTTCTTATTTTAATCACAGTAACATTATGAGGATCTTCAAAAAGCTTAGAATAAAAGTAAAATGCTATTGATATTAACAGTGCAACACAGTATTAGGGAACAATTTTTGAGTACCTACTAGACTTAGTTACCAGAGACCATTCTTGATATTTCACAAACAAAATTACTTTTCTTTCCTCATTAGTTCAATACTACAAATGAGGAAAACATGCTTCAAAAAGGTAAAACTGCCCCCAAAATCCATAAAAAAATAGTGAGATCAATTCATGCTGGGAAATCTGGTCTAACTACAAAGCCTATATCCCCTCCACTCCCTTATACTGCTTCCTATGTCTAAAATGTGAAATTTCTCAAACAACGGGATGAATTTAAGATATGAAAGGTAAAATTAAAATATTATCGTATGAAAGGTAAGGAATGCTACCTAGAAAGCCAAAGTACAGTAATTTCTCTTATTTAATTACAAATTAAAAGCACGATAGGTGAAATTTTATATACTAAAGGGGTTACTTTAAAATTGAGAATATGGTTTCCTCATTCCTGACTTTAATGAAATTTCAGAAGCTAAAAAAAAAAGTCATCTTATTTTCTCAGAAAATGATACAGAGCCCAAAAAGTAGAGGATGTTAAAGGGGATACATCAAAGATGATACTAAGAACATGTTTATAAATGCTCAAAGTCATATGGTTTAAAATTTTTATATTCTAAGTATGATGGGAAAATTTCCTTTACAGGATAGATACAGGATATAATTGGAAGATATTTTTGTTACCAAAATATGTGAGGACCTTCAAACCTGGAACATAGAATTATATTCTTTTTCTGGCAACAGACACTTAAGTTTGAAATGGAAAATAATTCTAGTTTCACGTATGACTTTCCCTCATAAGTTGGAATTATATATGAAAGTAATCTAAATTCTGCATAAAATAAAATAAGCCATTATACCTTACGAACAAAAAACCCATTTTACCTGTCAGTTCAATAAAATGTTATAAAGTATGTGTGGCATTTCGTGAAATATTATGTCATTTTCAGTTACCCCTATCAAGTACAGCTTTGTACAGCAGAGCAAGGGTTAATGATTCAACATCAACAAATGAAAGACACTCTGAAAGCAAGTTCATGACAGAGTAGGTGATTACTATCTTACCAATCTATTTATGCGAACAAATTCTTCTGAGGTTTTGGCCCAAGGAGGAAGTTCAACATCAGATACTACTGTGCCATCATCCATCACTCCAAGATTATAATTATTGAAGTTGACAAACATCTCAGGAAGATAATAAAATTCAGGAATCAGCTCCTATGTAAAAGTAAAAAATAATGTTATACTATAAAATATGACACTAACTAGATACTCTTAAGTGGGCCTAGTCACTTCCTACAGTGCAGAATAACAAAATCAATACAGGTAAGTTTTTTCATATGACAGTCTTACCACAGTATTTATAGTAAGGTATACAAATCATATCTAACCAAAATAAAATAACATCTAAATGTCTTACATATAAATATAGGCTTTCCTTCAAGATATGATCCATATAATAAAAACTACTAAATACCAACATTTGAGTAATAACAAAGACATATACAAAGACTACTATGCTGTACTAATAGCTTACACTACATTTTAAAATACAATATATGGATTTTTTTTCCAGAAAAAAACCAATATGTTTGTAAGCATTAAAATGCTATTATCTTGGTCTTTTCATCAACCAGGAAAAAAATTCATTACATTTTAGTCATGGTATCTAACAGCACACTTTCCTCACATTTCAAAACATTAATGTTTAGTTTTAAGATACTACTTGGACAAACATCAAAATTTATAAATAGTTGGAAAATGATTTGCCTAAGGAACTGAGTAAATTAAGTATGATTTTAATAATGACTCTTTAGGAAACTTAATAAGCAGAAAAATGCAGCCCATTAGGCTTTTGTGTGCAATAAGCCCCATATATAACTAATTCACAGGCCTGTAGCTCAGACTTGAAATCCAGTCTTGACATGGGTCAGTGGCTCAGGGGTCTTGCAGATACCCCCTCAGGGCCAGCTATGGCAGGCCTGGCTCTCCAAGCACTTGAGTAAAATAGGGAGGTCATCAGATTTTGGACAAGGTCAGTATGAACTTGCCAGAGCAGAGAAAAAAGATCCAGCAGGAATTAAGCTATTATCACTTCCATCATCCATGTGAAATGTTGCTTGTCTTTGAATTGTACATCTTTTGTTTACAATCACAATAATGAACTAAGCAGGGTAGCAATGAGCTTGTCCTCCAAATGACCACCTGATCATTAGATTTTTTTAAAAAAAACATTTAAATTAAAAGAAGACTCTTGTTCAAAATTTAACCATTAAAAAAAGTAAACAGTGCCTACATAAAGGTTACACAGCAAACGTATTATGAATTTGGAATCTGGACAAGACTTCTCTAACTTTGAAGCCTATGTCCTTGATGAGCAAATAAGCTTGGCTTCCCCTCACATAGCAAAGCACTAACCATTTAAAATAAATTTTAAATATGTATTCTAAATGATGTTTTAACTTTAAATAAAAAACTTTATAGTTATCTCATAAAAAGACAATAGCTTTCCTGAAAATACAGACACTACATATAAACTACTTATCATATCAAGACAAACAATTATAAAAATATGGTATAATCATTTATCCCAATAAGATGATGATATTTTATAACTTTCTACTATAACTTGCTGAAGTATGTATTCAGTAAATGCCAACACTGAGGAGTTTTACGAAATGTTTTTTTGCTCCATTCCACTGGTGCTACTGAAGAGGAATGATACAACTTGGGTCTTTTTGTTGTTGTTACAATAAAAAAGCAGGGACATGCTGTGTTTACTCAAAATTCAAGGAGCATCTGTTTTAATTAAGTACTATTTTAATTTCATTGTGCCTCTACCTCATCTCCTACCAAGACTGGCAAACACTGCCTTTCCTTTGCTGGTTACACTTTACATGATCCAGGGTAATAACTCTCCTGGATACAAAACAAAGGGCTTTAATGGCTAGATTTTAGGGGATACTTTCTTCTGACTTTTAAAACTTGAAAGGTAAGTTATATCTACTATTTATTGGAGATATGCATTACATATTAAAAAGATACAACCAAACACTCTTAATAGAAATCACACCTAGAAGGCAGAATTGAACAAATCACGTTTAACAGCAATTCTCATAAAATAAACCCTTCGATCTTTCTAACGTATGGCACCAAAATATAATGACCTTGTGTTTTTTTTCTATCTTCTACGTATGTCATTTTATTCAGATTACTCAATCAATTAAAAAAACTAATTTGCTTAGAACAGAAAAGTATTTATTGGTTTATTTATAAGTTCTAAACTTAATAAAGACATATGTATTTTATCCTTTGTCCAGTTTAAACACACAAACTTCTTATAAATTTAAGTTATATTGTTCCTCTGGTGTTGATACCTTTCCCTAAATATGAATTGACTTAATTTATTTAAAAATTAAACAAGAGCAACAATATAAAATAAACATGAAATTTTTGAGCAAAGATATGAAGAAAAGAACTTAAAAATTTTAAGTCTTTCTGGTCCCTGATAAAAAAATTTAGTAATATAATTTCTAGCATGTTTGGAAGAAAGTAACATCTCAACATTTTCCAGTTAATTCTCATAGATATTATGATTTCCAAAAGATACATATTCTTTCCATGAGCATTATAAAAATATATAGAAATTTAAAATATAAATTAATAACTGAAAGTTAAGCTATTTCGTGTGGCAACAGAAATTGACATGAACCTCTGTCTTGCTCTATTTAACCGCCATGCCCTACTCTCCAATTTTGAGAGCAGTCAAGCATTTCCTTCCTCCATACAGAGTCTAAAAAGGTTACACACTTTTCTGCCTTTCACGAAAGTCTAGGCACCAGAAGGGATTTGTGTGAGATGTCCAGAAGAAGAATAAAGTTAACTCTTATTTTCTGTCATGTATGTGCTGAGAACTGAGCTTAGGGTTTCACACGTGCTGAACAGGCTCTCCCCAAGAGCCATGCCCCCGCCTCCAAAGAGTATTTTTAAATTGAAACGAAAAACAGAGGAGTAAGATTTGGCCCCCAGACGAGGCAGGTGAAGTTCTAGAGTCCTGTTACTGTCACTCAGCCAGGACAGTGAAGAGGAAAACAAGGGATGAAGAGGCGGGGCTGGGAGCCAGGCACGGTGAGTGGGGAGCACGGGGCCCTAACGCCGCCTCCGTACGAATCGGGGCTAGTACAGTCTGCTAGGTGGTATGAGGCCAGGCTGCATTTCAGCTCCTGTTCACTCCCTACACAAGTGTTCACTCACAAAGAACAATCTGGCTACTGCACTGGGGCTCGCGTGTGGTGCTATGGAAGCTAAGCACTGGGGCTTTCGGCAACAGTGAGTATTTCCTAAGCCCACACCAGTGTACCAGCAGGATGTCTGCCTCCAAAATACCACGAATCTCAGACAGTGAGGTACAACCACTAAAGACACGAGGGCAAATTTTCTTGGACTACATAATGCCTGGATTCTCATTCAAGCCTTGAGAAAAAGAAGTCTTTGCCTTTCCAAATTAATGACTCAATGTATTTTCCACCAGCCTAATACAAATTAAGGGTTGAATTCAATGGAAATGTTCCTTGTACACTTGAGTTCATGGTTATAATTTTATGTTGATTTCAGTTGTGATAAACAGTTACCAATATATTATTGCCTGATACTATTTTTTCAAGAAATAAAATGGCAGGAGGAGTTGAGGTAACATAAATGCTACCTATTTAAAAAAAAAAAAAACCTAGATTTTGTAAGACGATCTGTTTAATTATTTAAGTATTAGGTAGACACTGAGGGTGATATAGAGAGGGGAGAGCACAGGGGAGGTGTCTGGGTTGGCAAGGAGAGCTCCAGAGTTTATGCCACTGTCCTCCTCTGCACAGGGCCTGTTTCTCAAGTGTGCCAGACACAGGGGAGTAAGGGCTTTGGAAAGAGGAATGCTGACTTTTGCTTGGGAGTGGTTTGTCCCCAGCTCCAGCCTTTTTTCTCTTTCCCTGCAAAGCCAGTGTCTGTCTTGCCTTCGTTGCCAGAGTCTGAACTTTATTTTCATCGTGGATCTATTGTATGTGGCACTGGCTGCCTGTGCAGCGAGCTGTGTAGGGGATGATGAGAAAGGAGATGGGAACGAGACTTGGCAGATGCATGAAGTATGGTCTTCACCCACGTGACGTACTGACGGGCGAGTGAAAAGTCAGGCTCTGAGACGTCATGAGGATGACATCATCTCAATCCTGAATCTGAATCACTGCTCTTTTTATTGTATTTAAAATGTTTCAATTAAAAAATAGAAATGATTTAACCTATCATTCCTCAAAACAATTTGATTCTTGAGAATCAAGAAGAGAATGATATTAGGGTCTTAGAGACAGAAACATGATGTGTTTCTTCCCTACAGGACATAGATCTAAGTAAGAATGAAAGGAAACAACTGCGAGGCAATAGCTGTTACCAGGGATTTAGCTCAATGGTTCTAGCTCCTGCCTCACAAATGCAAGGTCCAGAGTTTGATCTCCAGTACAACAACACAAAACAAAACACACACACACACACACACACACACACACACACACACATATAACAACAACAAAAACCAGAACAGCTGTAGAAACAGCCTGAGGAGTGCAAAAGAGAAAGTGATGCCGGAAATTTGGTGTGGTGAGAGAGTTTGAGGAATGAACATAGCACAGAGTAATGCATTCACTAACATGACGGTGTGCTGTCTGCACTGGCCTCTAAATGAAGGCCTGTGAGAGTAAGAACTCTACCCCCGAATAGTCACAGTTCACCACTTCACCCTCAAGGCTTCATGATGCATACATGAATTTTAGGCGCTGAATAAAAATCTGTTCAATGAATGATTGAAAAATGCTGTAAGAAGAGAGAAAAGGCAAGAACAGCCTTGACAAGTGAAATGTGCTATGATTTGCGGAACAGAGGGACACGCACAAATCATTTACTTCTAACGATCAATGAAGAGAAATTAAATGTTCCAGAGTGTACTTTAGACACTAAGCCAAAGATAAAGTTAGAGGAGGTAGATTCAAAGTGTGAAATGCCTTAAATGCCTGGTTTCCAAGTCTTAGCCTTTGTTCTATAAGAGACAGAACTTCCATGGGAAGGAGTTTAAAAATATGAGTGTGGATTTAAAATACTATGTGTATTTTCAAGAAGTTAACCTTGAGGAGTTATTATAAAGATTCTATATATAGTATAAAGGGCATCATCAAATAAATATTATTAAACTAGTACAATTTGGGGCATATATCCCTAAAGCTTGTTTCAATCTCATTACAAGGAGAAATGCGTAAGTAAATTAGTTGGTGAAACTTGAATCCCCTCTTAATATGGAACAAACATGCTGAACTCAACTGAGCTACTACAATATGTAACAAAAGAAACACACACATTTAAACTTTTACTGAGGATGACAAAGACATTCAAGTTATGCAGAATTCCACTGTAACCCTAAAATCGTCTGCGAATCAAGCCTTGGTGTATACCAAATATTCCAGGTCAAAATTATCTCTTTTGACAGATGATATTTAGTAAGGGAGTCAAGGATTATGTCCTTCTAATACTTCTAATGCACATTTACAAAGTATGTTTTATATTCATCAGAACAGAACATTCAGATCTGGATAAAAAACACATGTTCAGCAATTCTTTAAAACATCAGTGGAAAATGGTAAGTAAACAACACTGACAGAAGACAGATATATTCACAAGCCACATTTTCTCCTGGCCTGGTGACAATAATTTTAATCTCTATCAGTTCATTAGACAGATGGGTCTTAGAGGTGGGTGATGTGGTCAAAATACAGCGTATCATCCTCTAAAATAAAAACCTGAAAGGTTCAACCAGAGGTTACACCACAGTGCAGGAGAAGCCAATGCTTTGATCACGAATCCCAAGGCTTTCAAGGCGTAGTGACAAGGATTGGTTGTGACCACACATATGCTTTAGTTTTCTTCATTAAGGTACGATCCCTACTGATATGAATGGCTTTGCTGCCAGGCTGTGTGAGTCTCTTTGGTTAGTCACCAGCTGCACTGGTCACCAAGTCCATTCACTGAACTGAAACCTTCACTGTACCTGGGAAAACATGCCAAAATGAAACCTGTCACCCTAAAGACACAGGATGATAAGAACCAAACGAAAAAGATACAATAATTCAAAGGAAAAGTTAAATGTTATTTTCCTCTTGGTAAACTATGAAGTCTTGACAATTCAAGTATAATTATGTTGTCAAAGTGACTATTTTAAAGCAAAAATTTTGGTTTCTACCACTGGAAAAACTAGTATGTTTTATGAAGAAAGACAAATTCCAAACAAAATTTCTTAATGAACAAAAAATATTGGATGAACAATATATTATGGAAAATGTGCATATGCCTATAAAATAACTTGCAAGTTTTAATTCTGTTAGTCCAAAAATAACAAAAGCCTTTTTAAAGTTGACTAGAAGTCAATTACATTGAATTAATTAAAATAATCACTTTAAGTGAACAACATAGCTGAAAGTCCTCAAATTGATGCTTATACCTATTTGCTTCTTATTTCATAGGTAAGATATTCTCTCTATAAAGTAATCAAGATGCTACTTTTTGTGTTTCAGTAAAAGAAAATATAATTTTTTAAAATTGGAGAAGAAAAAATAATCTCTAATTCTTCTAGACAGACCCAAATAAATTTTGTGTGGCTTTCAGTATTTTAAAACTGCTGTTTCAAACATACTAACATAACAAAAAAAAAAAAAAATCAGACATTACAAATCAATAGATAATCCATGTCAATGTAATATCATGGAAAGAATAATTGGGTTTGAGTCTTGTCTACTCAATTTACTGTCACATATCCTTAAATTAATTTAATTTTTGTGACTCTGTACTAACCTCAATTGCCTTTTCTAAAACACAGGGCTGTTGTATGGCTCACAAAAGATAACAGAATTTTGGATGCACATATTATCATCATAAAACCCCTGAAACAAAAGTCCCAAACTTTTAATTCATCCTACCAAATTCTTAAAGCCAAGAGGTCATTCATTGTGACCATTTACAAAAACTTGTAACATAATTATAGTAACAGTTAATAACATGAAATTATACAAATAAACACATCTACAAACTATAATTCCTACTGTCAAGATCACATTAAAAAAAAAAAAAAAACTACTGGGCTAAGGATTTAGCTCAGTGGTTCCACTGAACTTGCAAGCACAAGGTCCTAAATTCAGCCTCCAGTAACCACATACAAAAATGCTGGGTGTGTTGACTCATGCCCACCAGCAATCAGTCCCACATACCACAATGCCAGGCATGGTGGCTCACACCTATAATCCCACCACGAGGGAGGCAGAGGCAGGAGGATTGCTGTGAGTTCAAGGCTGAGCTCAGGGCCAGCATGGACTACAAAAGCGAGTCTCAGATAAATGAATGAATGAATGAATGAATATTTAAACAGCATTAAAGTTGGCATTAAAATTTTTATGGTCAATTCCCTCAATAGGTGATGGCTTTCTCCTGCTTTCAACACATTTTTCATTTCCATATTTGGACTATAAGTTATCTTCACTGGCTCTTTTGCTATTCAAAGTTCCTATATTAAATGCAATTGGAATTTGGAAAGAGATAATCAGCACTAATGAAAACAAATGGTATGCTATAACTTCCATAAGAGAAGGCCCAAGAAAAAGTCCACCCTAAATCCTTTATGGAACAAGTTATAAATAAAAATATTATGTATGTATGCATGTATGTGTGTATGTACATAAATGTACACATGTACATGAATATACAAATGTGGGGGAAAGGTCTGTGTCAGTATCTATGAATGTGTTGCTGATCACGCTATACTCTCTAGGACAAAAACATTTTTTTATAAAAGGATCGTCAGTCAAAAAGATATATTTTCCAAATGCCTGAGTAGGATCTTTAATAGGTTCTTTTTTTTTTTTCTACACAGTAAGAACATAAGTAGAAAAATACTCAGTGTTTGTAAGGAACCTTTATCTGTCAACAGAACAATACTTCCTTATGGACAAAAGAGTACTAAATTCAATAAAATAGTTCTGGGTCTGTCATTTAACCTTCTGATACTTGAAGGAGAGGAAGATTAAAAGTGATCTGAATAAATCAACAAGTCTAAGTTATGGATATTGTATAAAAACAAAGGTAGAGCACCTGTGTCACCATGTAAGTGAGGGGAGAGCTCAAGCTCACTACGACATCAGGTGTGACAGAGGGGTCAGACTCATGGGAAAAGGAATCTGGCAAGGGCAGAAGAAAAGAAGGGAGGAAGGGCAGAAGGAAGGGCGGAAAGGAGTCCACAGGCAAGCATGTACAAATGATGTCTGAACAAGGATAGCATTTTACTTTTAATTTCTTTTAGCATGTAAAAACTCTAAATTAATTAAAAAAATATTTGAACTGAAAAAATAAAATCACATTATCAGAGTTTAAGCTTTCTTAAAAATGCACTAGGAAATACATTTCCAGAAAATATGTTCTATTAATTGTCGCCACTTTCTTACAAGTGGGCCTAACATTAATGTTATCAACATCCTCTGAATGGATTAACATTGTAAGAGATGTGCTGCTGGGGAAATGGAACCTAATTTATCTTCAGACTGCAGGCCCCTGGGATTTCAAAGGTAGCAGAGGGCAAGTCAAAGGTCTCATGTTTTACAAATCTCACAAGACACAAATAAAACTATTCAATGATCACTTCCATTCTGTATTATTATTTAACATATATATGTATAGTTAAACCTTAGAGGGATTACTTTTTAGAGCTAAATTAATTCATATGATATTACGGCATAGTCATGTATTTTAAATTTTTGATTTACCAATCTCTTAGGATTTAACTGCATTCTATGTGCTTAATGGGAAGTATGGACTACTTTACTGCCATAGTAATTTCTTAATAATATACATTTTACATTCACCAGTACCGATACATGATTGATTACAAAAATAGGTTTTTGCATGGCATCAGGCTATGTCTACATGTACTTCCTTTGTAAAACTTAAAAGAACTCCACCTGTATTGTATAAAATGTACAAAATTGAATTATTGACAGTTCTTGGTAATTTATGACTTTCAACTACTGGGTCATACAGGCAGAAAACTAACCGTTAAAATAAGATAATAATTTTTTTTGTTGTTTTTGGACACAAGGTCTCAGTTTACAGTTCAGGCTGGTCCTGAACGCAGCCTCAAACTCAGCAGTCCTCCTGCTTCTGCCTCCCTTGTGCTGGGATTACAGGCGTGGGCCACTACGCCCGGCACTGTGGTATATGGTACTGACTGCTAGTGCGTGTGAGTCAACATGCCTGGTATTGTTGTGTATGGTTACCCCAGATCGAACCTGGAAACAACCCAAATGTTCATCAACTGGAGACTGGATAAAGATGTGGTTTTTCTATAGTATGGAATATTACGCTGCCATAAAGAAAAACAAGTTTGAGTCATTCATACTCAAATGGATGTACCTTCAGGACATGCTCAAAAGTGAAATAAATAGGTCACAGATGTGTAAACACCATATCTTTTCTCTGATATGAGAAACTGAAAATGTACATGAGTTCTAAAATGTGTGTTAAGAAACTATTCAAAGGGAAATGGAGTAGGGGTAAACAACAGGGGGAAGGAAAAAATTGTGATGTAATAAAAAAAATAAAAACAAAGCTCATGTATTCAGGGGGTGGGGGTTGTCGAGTAGGTAGGGGAATAGGAAAAAATGAGAAGTCATGTCATATACTGGTACAAATTGTCAATGTTGAGTGTGATCATGATATGTACCTAAAATGTACCTATTTCGTAACAAAAACAGTAAAGACAATAATGTGTGTATAAAATGTACCAATTAAATCAATTAGTTAAGAAATAAGACAATACTAGCTCCATTTCGTGTGGAGTACACATCCACTGTGATTTACTTTAATTTCTCATCTAATGAGCTCTCTCACCCTTGCTGGGCTCCTTCACTCCTAGAACATCTGTGTGCCTATCTGCTCCAATCGCCAGCCAAACCCACAGCCTGGAGAAGGACTTCTGATTCATCTCTGAATTCTAAATAGTTGAAGTTCTTACCATTTTGCTTTACAACTGATTGTCTCCTGACATTTTTCCTTGCTCTGGCTGCCATCCTCCGTCCTTGGGACTGCTAATGACTATTTCGTTTAAAATGGATATTATTCTATTGTACCCCTTCTCAAAAATCTGAAGTGGTTCCACACGGCCTTTTATAGCAAGTCACTGTAAAGGACAGTTCACAGGCCAATCATGGCCTGACACTTGTTTTTCATAAAGGTTTTTAGGACATAGTCACACTCACTTGTATACATATTGTTCACGGCCGTTTTGTGCAACAAGCATAGAATTTAGCTGCAATACAGATCACATGAAAAATATTTATTACCTAGCTGTTTACTGAAAACTTTTGCTGAACTAGTCTACAGAACTAAGTCAAACATTTAAAGATTATTACTTCATATCAGAATCAATTGCCTATTTTCTTTTTTTCTTTTTTTAGTTTTTTTGAGACAGGGTCTCACTTTGTAGTTCAGGCTTGCCCTGAAATCACTATGTAGCTGATGCTAGCCTCAAACTCTCAGCAATCCTTCTGCCTCTGCCTCCCAAGTAATGGGATTACAAGCATGAGCCACCATGCCCGACTCAACTGCTTATCTTCAACCTTCTCTATAACCTCAAAACCATAAAACTAATTAACAGACCAACAAGCACTCCACAAGGTGTCAAGCATTTTCTGTGAATCTTGTTCACATCATTTCTCTTACTCAGAATACTATTTATTTCACCGTCATTAATGCTGCCTATGCTGCTATGTTCCAGGCACGATTCTAAGCAGTAAGGCAAAATCAATGAGTGAAATGATCCCAAATTTATTCTTTCAGGGGGCCAATATTTCAGGGAGATAAAACATAATAAGCCAATCAATTAGAAGTGCAATATACATGTGTCAGAGAATGACATGAACAAAAATGAAATCAGGAAGTCAAAGTACATGAAGTAAGGA
>PVIR01035678.1:0-16426 GCA_004026965.1 Petromus typicus | reverse complement strand
GTACCAACTTCCCACAATGAATTCAATCACTGTGTACTGCTAACACATACCAGTTAAATGAAGGTTTTGATTATAAAAGACCTATGCTGTACTGTTGGCAAAAAACCATCGAAATGAAGGATTTCAATGGTCCTCCTGCAACATGTGGTCCATTTTAACAAATGTGTCCATGTAAAAGTCCACACTCACTTTGAACACTATATGAAATTTTAAGATATACAATGTAGTATGACTAGAAGTATATCAAGTCAGTAATAATTTTAGACTATGGCAGTAAGAGCTCATGCCATTGACTCCTCCCTTCCCCACCTGTGCCCTGCCTTGAGTTTGACCTGCCTGAGTCAAAGGGCACAGGCACCGTCTGGCGACCTCGACAACCACACACAGAAACTACGGTGTGTTGTTAGTCCTGGTCTCCCCGGCTTGCGGACCCCACCTGGGGCACACTCAGGAGGGACGTGCTGTTCAAGAAGACTCTAAAGACGGGTTTCTGGTATCTCCTGTAGCCTCATTCTGTCCCAGAGAACTCGCCTATTCATTCCAGCCTTCAGTGACGGATACATTCTCCAAAACAAGTGAGGAATTTTTATCCCTGGGATAACCTGCTCTTTTCAGGCAATAGTACTCAAAAAAAAAAGTTGGTTTTAGGGCCGGGGAGTTAGCTCAGTGGTTCCGGCGCCTGTCTTGCAAGCGCAAGGACCCAGGTTCGATTCCCCGGTAACCACATAACAATACTGGGTGTGGAGACCCACACCCAGCAGCAACCAGTACCACATACCACAGTGCCGGGCGTGGTGGCTCATGCCTGTAATCCCAGCACTCGGGAGGCAGAGGCTGGAGGATTGTGATGTGAGTTGGAGGCTGAGCTCAGGGCCAGCCTGAACCACAAAAGCGAGACCCTGTCTCAAAAAACCTAAAAAAAAAATTGGTTTTTCAGTTCTTTCAAGGGGGAGAAGTCACACAGGCTTTAACTTTAAAATGCAGTGACACACAGGTTGTTTTTGTCATTCTGGTGCTGGCCTTGAACCCGGGGCCTCACACATGCTGATGTGCTAACCATGTGCTCTACCACTGAGCTACCTATCCAGCCTTCACAATACAGGTAAGCTAGAGAAATATCTGTCTTTGCAAGCTACCACAGAACAAGTATATGGATCAGGGACCAACCCAGCAGAGCCATCCTCTCTGAAATCCTAAATTAGTACAAGCAAATAAGTTTCAGTCCACAGCTTCAGTCATTTCTGTTTTGTCATTCATCTGAAATAACAAAGACTAAACAGCACCCTGGTCCATGAGCAGAACAAGTTTAGAATCTAGACGATCAACAACTATGTGACAGTATTTACTACACAAGGCACAG
The DNA here is from genome assembly GCA_004026965.1 of Petromus typicus. Lineage (NCBI taxonomy): Eukaryota > Metazoa > Chordata > Mammalia > Rodentia > Petromuridae > Petromus > Petromus typicus. The sequence continues at coordinate 15,066 of PVIR01035678.1, read as the reverse complement.
ATATAAAAGATACTCTCTTACAAAAGAAACAAAATAGTGTAGAACTTACTTTTCAACAAATTAAAAGAAATTAATAGTATAAAGGAAGCAAATTAGTATAAATTCTGAGTACCCACTTAGAAAATTATGATACAGGGTATATTAAATATCCTTATGCTCTTTGTTATGAAATTTTGTTTTCACCTAAAAAGTAAAATACTCAAAAACTATGAAATTCAACGACTAGAGTAAATCCCAGTCTGGCATGATCCACATTGGTGATACGTTGATAAACTGATTCAATTTTGTTATGTGACCTCTATCTAACGTACACCTCATTATTAAGAATAAGCAGCCCATGAGGTAAGTGTTTCGCATATGATCTAAAAAGAAATGACCTTGGTTACTGTATTTCTTTGTCTTTCCTCCCTATCTAGACACTCAGCTTCTTTTTTATTTTTATCGTTTTTGGAGACGGTGCAGTTCAGGCTGGCCTCCAATTGACTACGTAGCCTAGGCTGATCTTGAACTCACAGCAGTCTCCCTGCCTCAGTCTCCCTCAGGCTGGGACTACAAGCATGCTTCTCTCTCTCCTCTGAGGTGAGGCAGTTTGCTGAGCACACACTGAGCCCCAGGAGGCGGATGCCTGGCCCTGGCCGCCCCACCTGAGCAGCAGCCTGCACTCCCAGCTCACTTCCACCTGAGAGCACATTTTCCCACAGACTCAGACTGCTGCACCCTGGACGCGCCCCCTGGATGATTCCACAGGCGGTTTAAACTCGAACCGCAAGCTCCCTATCGCGATTTTCCAGTCACTGTTGACTACTGTTGCTCACACTCTCTCATCAGGAATTTTCTGTTTTTTTTTAACCAACATTTGCTGAAGCCATTTTTGTCAACAAACCAAAACATCTCTTGTCCTTGATACATGGGAAGAGATGACACTTTGGAGAGGTCTTTGTCTTCCAGACCTGATTGTCTGCCCTTTCCTCCCCTCCCTCTCCAAAGAGATACTCCAGGGCTCCCCAGCGTGCCACAGTCAATGGGGGCTGAGTCAATGCCTTATTTGGGGAGCCCCACCCGGGCCCTCACACATGCCAGGCAGGTGCTATGCCACTGAGCACGCCATCAGCTATGCTGATCTCTCGATTAGCCATTGTTTTTTGAAATGAGGCCCTACTGTGTAGTTCTTGCTGGCCTTGTGCTCACTCTGTAGCCCCAAACTGGACTCAAACTGCATCAGTCCTCCTGCTTCAGCCTCTCAAGTGCTGGGATTATGGGTGTGTGCTAACATACCTGGCTGCATTCCTTTTATTTAGAAAATCATTTCCATTTTTAGATTCTCTTCAAATTGATTCGATATTCACTTATTCATTTTCACAATAAACAATCACTAAGTATTTGTCGACTCACGCCAAGACTTGGCTTCCGCTGAACAGGAGGGTGCAAGAGGAAGTAGGAAGTCTTCGTCACAGAGGGCATGGCTTAATGAAAACAGGCAAGCAAGGAAGCATGAGGACCGGCTGCACCGCCCCCGGGTGCAGAAGCCACACTCTGTCTAGAGTCAGCTTCGGTGCTGGTGCTGCATGTCAGGAGGGCCAAAGGTGGGCTGTAATGGCTGCCCCAGCGACCTGCTGCCACAGGGCCTTTGGGGTTAGTGGGAGGTCAGAGAGCAGAGTCCAGGCCTGGGAAGTTGACCCCTGATGGGGATTCAACCCCTGTCAAAGTCAGGAGAGATGGAGACGGAACTTCTAGGTAACAAAAATAACTGAATTAGACTACTAGTGTGTTATTAAGCAACTAAGGGTTAGTTAGGTAACTGTGCTCTTTATAAAATGCACCTGAGTAGCCATGACAACTGCTGTAATCCATCACCACAGAAGCGGAATGGACTCAGAAAGTCCTGCCAGAACCCTTTGCTCAGCCCCTTCCGGGCTCCGCTTCTTGTAAACTCTGCTTGCTGTTATCCCCAAGGAAACTCCAATGCAGCGAAGCCTCATGGATGTAAAGATGTCAAATAACTAACCAATCAAAGACTGCCAAATACTCTGCTTCTGCTTCTGTACTTCCTTCTTGCAGCCCTATAAAACTGCTGGCCCCTGGATACTCGGGGCCTGACTTCTTCGGAGAGAGATCCTGGTCGGCCCACTGCTGTAAATTAAGCTGTTTTTGGCCTCCAAGCCTCTGTGGACCTCTGTTTTCCGGCTTCAGTATTCTGCAATAATGCTAAGGCTTGACACAGCCCAAGGCTGAGGTCTGAGCAGGGCTGTATGTGTCCCCCAAATGGCACACATGCCAGCCTCCAGGACACTCGCCAGGGGGGACTGACAGGTGGAGCCCAGGGAGAAGCAGGGCCGGGGTAAGTGTCCATTGAGGGTATCCCGGTTAATTTTGTTGTTGTTTGTTTGGTTGTTGTTTTCATTTGTTTGTTTGTTGAGACAGGCTCTTGGTATGTAGTTCAGGCCAGTCTCAAATTCACTATGTAGCCCAGGCTGCCCTCGAACTGAGAGCAATCCTCCTGCCTGAGCCTCCACAGTGCAGGAGTCACAGGTATGTGCCTCCACGCCTGGGTAGTAGGGTTCTTTTTTCTTTTTTCTTTTTTTCTTTTAGATAAGATCTGAAGTTCAGGCTGGTCTTGAAGTCACTGTGATTCTCCTGCCTCATCCTCTGTAGAGCTGGGTTACATACATGCATCACCATGCCCAGCTCCAGGCTGGTTTTGAACTCCCAGTGATGCTCTGTCCCAGCGTCTCAGTGCTGGCACTGCAGGGATGTACCACTACGCCTGGCTTCCTGGTTAGTTCCTTTGGCATTCCTGCCCTACTGCATACACATTATACTCAAGGCCCTCAAGAGGCCACCCAATCAGCGACTTTCAACCTCCAAGGGTATGAGCTGAGCTAAGGGATCTTCTTCACTTTACAAAGGACCCAGCATCAGGTATTTTGCTATGGCAACAGAAAATTGACAGAAGGATGGAGATCACATTGGCATTGTAGGAGGACCATTCTGGTGGTAGTGGTTATATAAGGGGTAGTCAGAGACAGATGGCCAAGAAGCTTCGCTCAGGTTTGATTAAGAATAATCACTCAGGCTAGGAATTTAGCTCAGTGGTTCCAGCATCTGCTTCCTAAGTGCCAGGTCTGGAGTTTGATCCCTGGTACCACAAAAATAATAATATTAGTAATAATAAAATTAATAAAAAAATCACTCAGCCAGGTATGAAAAACAAGGGCAAAAAGAAGAAAAGACAACAATAGAATCAAGGGACTCAAGGAAAAAAATCTAGGGCTGGGGATTTAGCTCAGTGGTTCCTGCACCTGCCTTGTAAGAACAAGGGCCCAGGATCGATCCTTGATTACCACATACAACAATGCTGGGCGTGATGGCTCACGCCTGTAATCCCAGTACTCAGGAGGTAGAGGCAGGAGGGTTTCTGAATTCAAGACTGAGTTCAGGACCAGCCTAAACTACATAAGCAAGACCCTGTCTCAAAAACCTAAAAAGAAAAATAACCTGAAACCAGACTACTTACCCTCCCACTTCCTAGACCACCACATTCCAGTGCTCATTTGAATTATTGTTCACTATTTGATTTTCCAAACTGAGCACTGTGAATCTCCCCAATTTCCTATTTGTCCTCATTTATTTTAATTTATTTGAATGTCTAATCAAATAGGGTCCAGATCAGTGGTGGCGAACCTACTGCAGGCCTGCCACAGTGGGCTGGAGTCATTCACTGAAAGGGCTAAAAGGTTTGCCATCGCTGTGTGGATGACTCCAGGCCAATCAGATCTTGCCATGCATGATGGATTTCTAGGTTCTTGTGTGCTCTGAACAAAGAACTGGACGTGGCACAGGATGGAAAGGAAAAGTTGAGTGACGTTTCATTGGCAGTGGTGGGCTCAGCGTGAGTGGGCTCCCTCAGGAAAGGAGGAGGGCAGCGCTGGGTTTAGCTCCCACTGGGTCTCCCAGAGTGGCTCAAGGAAGTCAAATGGAGAACTGCAGAACCAGATCTGACACACAGATGTCACCAAGGTCCCCAAAGGAGAGGACAATGAGACAATGGGTCAGGAACACAAAGGAAAACTAGTGGCTCTCAGTTTCACAAAGTTGATGAAAAATGGCAACAAATCCAAGAAATTGACCAAACTTCGAGAAATATCAGTGCAAGGAAAACTATATGTTGGCTCGCTCTGACCGCATTAACCAGAATTAAAAAAAAAAAAAAATCAGGAGTCAGGTATGGTGTCCTAACTGGATGCGTGGGGCGTCAGTATATAATATTAAGGTGGGTTTTTACTTGGGCCGAGCCACATATTCAACACCCCCACTATTGTGGGGAAGGCAGGGAGTAGGGTTGAACCCAGGACCTTTACACTAAGCTACATCTCCAAGCCCTTTGTATCTTGAATAGGGTCTTATCTTGCTAGGTTACCTGGTCTGAGCTCAAACTTGAAACCCTCTCGCCACTGCCTTCCAGAGTGCTGGGATTATAGGTATGACACAGCTCCTCAAGTTGCCTTTGCACTAACGTCTCTGCTCAGCCTTCTGCGTCCTAGAAGCCAGTGTTGGGGATCCTTGGCTACCTCCCCTTCTGCACACACAGTGTTGGACCAGCTCCCCATCCGGCCCTGCCCAGTGGGCCCCTGCTGAGCTGCCCCATCCCCCAGTGAGTCCCCATTTTCTACTCAGACACCCATTCCTTACTTCTTAGTCAGGAAGCCGCCCCACATAAAGACTCACTGGAGACCTTGTCTTCTCTTGGAGACCACAGGCTTTTGCTCCTCTGGGCCAACTGTGAGACAGCTGAGTCATGTTCTTTGTCCAATTTAGTGATTTTTTAAAAAAAATGTTGGCATGACTAGTCTGGTACCAACTGCTTCTCCATCATAGCCAAAAGTAGAAATGCTAGTTTCAAAAATGTTTTACTATAAAGAGCCTAGGACCATCCAGACAAAGTTTTCTATGAAGAAAAAAGCCCAGAGAGAAGGATTTGGAAGGCATCAGTGCAATGACAGTGGTTAAATCGAAGGGTGTGAGTCCTATGGAACCGTTATATAACATCAAGAAGGTGAAGGACCAATGACAGCATTGTACCATTTCCTGGCTGGGGGATAGAAACTGGTACCGAGGCACAGAAGGAGCAGTCTAATGGACCTGAAGAGGAGCCAAGGGTCGCAGGAGCCAACAGGGGTTTACAAAGATAGCTTAAGTGGGCTGTGGTGGCAGGTGCCTGTGGTCCAGCTCTCAGGAGGCTGAGGCAGGATCATTGCAGTGCGTTCAAGGCCAGTGTGGGCTACATAGTGTGTTCAAGGTCAATCTGAACTACACAGCAAAATTCTGCCTTAAAAAAACGACAAAACAAAATGCTTAAGAGTACTGTGTATCGTCTTTTACTAAATGTATAATTTAACAGCATTACATAATTCCCCTAGAAGAGGAATAGCTGAGTCAAGTGGAATTTTTATTGTTAGTTCTTTGAGGGATCTCCATGCTGATTTCCATTTTTAAAAAAGTTTTTTTAAAGTTTTCACTAAACCCAGGCTGAGGATGTAGCTCAGAGGTAGAGCACTTGCCTAGCATGCTTGAGTCTGTGGGTTTAATCTTCAGCATTGAAAACGTTTTTTTCCAATAATGTTTTTTTTTAGTTGCTCGGAACTCAACCTTGAATGCAGCAATCCTCCTGCCACTGCCTCTTGAGTGCTGGGATTACAGGCATGAACCATTACGCCTGACACTGTGGTGTGTGGTACTAATTGCTGGTGGGTCATTGTATGTGTTTACCAGGGATTGAACCCTGGACCTTGAGCTTGGAAGGTAGGCACCGGAACCACGGAGCTAAATCCCTGGCCCTTTTTTTTAGTTGTTTTGAGACAGGGTCTTGCTTTGTAGTTCAGACTGGCCCTGAGCTCTATGTAGCCAAGGCTAGCCTCAAACTCATGTGGCAATCTTCCTGCTTCTGCTTCCTAAGAGCTGGGATTACAGGTGTGAGCCACCAAGCCTCATTTCAATATGTGTTTGGTTTTTTTTAATTCTAGCACTATTATCAGTCTTATTTCATAGATGAAGTTGAAGAGACTGAGAGGTTAAGGAATTGCTGGTGAGAGCCAGGGCAGGACTGGAACCCAGTGCCCTGCAGCTGCACAGAGCCTCAGGGAGCTCTGACTGTGGAGGCAAAGGCTGAAGACCAAGGAGGCTCCTGGTCAGCTCGGAAGAAGAACTTTCTAGTAAACAATGGGCGCAAATTAGCCATCAACAGGACCACTCCTGACCTAGTCCTCTGAGCCAACAGAGGAGCATACACTGGTTATCTTCAGTCCCTGTTTTGTCATCCTCAGCAGCCTTGTCCAGGCCTGTGCTGAGAAAAGGAGAGATTCGGTCCCTCGGGCCTTCAGGGGAACTAGGACTGGGTGCTCCAGCTCCGCAGAGAGAGACATGGGAGGCACTGGGCACAGCTACAGCCCATGGCCCGCTCCATTGGCGCAGGTATCTCTGCAAAGCTCTGTGCTCCCACTCCCAGTGTCTTCAGGTGCTGAGAGGACTCTGAACAGATATACGATCAGCTATTCTCCTCCTCGCCTGTGGGAGAACGAAAGGAAAGAAGCTTAAATGCCAGCAGGGATTTAGGTGTAAATGAGAACTCTGTGAAGCCAGGAGGCCCCATGTACCCACGGAAGTGCTTCCCGCCTGTCTGCCTTCCTCAGTGCTATAGATCCCTTCGCCACCATACTGACTCTTGTTTTCTTACAACACCAACAATAACAACAATCACAACAAGTCCTCATATAATTCTTCCTTTGTACCAGGCATTGTTTTTAAGGTTTTAATTCATAGTCACTCATTCAATGCAGCAACACAATGACATAAATGCTACTGACAGCTTATTGGACAGATAAAACCGAAACACAGGGCATGTGAGGAGGGCAGGGTGTGAATGATTTGCCAAAGGTCACACAGTTGTTCAGTGACAGAGCCAAGATTTGAAGTCTTCAAGTCCAGCCTCACAATCATGACTGGAAACATGCTAATAGACATGAAGGCAGTGGGAGATCGTTGATGGTTACAAAAGGCCCCAAAGAACCATCATGCTCCTCTGGGCTTACACTGCATCATTCCATCCCACATTAATCGGAGCAGGATAATGAACCAATATGATGTGGTGGAAGCAATTTTCTGGCAAACCCATGCCTATCTACCTTACGAACAAGTCCACGCTACCTGGCCATAGAGATCTGCCAGAAAGAGGAAAAGACAAGCACCTCAGCTGACAGCCAGCAGCACCATGGGAAAGGCAGCCATCTTGGATGCTCCATTTCCTGTCAAACTGTCCCAAGAGAAACCACATAGGCCAGAGATGAGCCAAACCTGCCAGCACTGCCCCAAATTCTGAGTCTAAAATTTAAGGTCACTGTTTCTTCTTACTGTGCTAAAATATGCAGAAATAAAATTGACCATTTTAACCATTTCTTTGGTGTGTGTTGGTGTTCAACCACTATACTACATCCCATGTCAAGCATTTCTAAATGTTTGATTTAGTAACATTAAGTAAATCCACTTTGCTATAAAACCATCCCAACGATCCATCTCAGAATGCTTCTATCATCCCACATTTAAACTCTGTCCCCATTAAGTGAGAGCTTTCTGTTTCTCCTTTCAGCCTTTGGTAATCATAGCTCTACTTTCTGTCTCTATGTACTGAAGTCAATAAATTTTGAGGGGGTTTGAGAAGTAGTAACATTTAACTTTATATGGATGTTAAGAACTTACAGTCTATGTCAGAATGTATTAACATGCTTGTTAAATTTTTTAATTTATTTTAATTAAAAAAATTTTTTTTGAGACAGGGTCTCGCTTTGTAGTTCAGGCTGGTTCTGAGCTCACTATGTCACCCAGGCAAGCCTCAAACTCACAGCAATCCTCCTGCCTCTGCTTCCCAAGTGCTGGGATTACAAGTGTGAGCTACTACACATGGCATTGTGGTATATGGTACTGATTGCTGGTAGGCGTGAGTCTCGATGCTCAGTATTGTATATGGTTACTGGGGATCAAACTAGGAACCTTACACTTGCAAAGCAGGTGCTGGAACCACTAAGCTAAATCCCTAGCCCCTTGTAAATTTATTTTTTAATGTTTTATTAGTACATATTTGCAGTACATAACATTCATAATGATGAGAAGTCAGTAAATGTGCAAGTCTCAGTTCTTTCCTTTTTCATTTGTTAGTTTATTAAATGTTAGAAATGCAACGGCATTACAAACAAGCTGAGTTTTTGTGATTTATACATTTAATTCTGAGTTGTAACCTACAGTGTTATAGGCAAAATCATAACTATACTTAGCATTCACTTGAAGTTGACAGGGCAGCTTTATAATTATATGTCTTTTATTTTGTTTTTTTTCTTTTTCTTATATATAAATAATTTTTATGTTTCATAGTAGACTAGTGAAGTAGAATATTTTTCATTTTCCATTTTATGACTCAAAGGATGGGATCAAGAAGTTTAAGCAACTCCAGGGTCACAGAGTAGAATGTGTTGGTCTGCTGCTCTTTCCTGACAGGTCCAATTTAGGGAGGGAACTGGAGAGAAGGAAGCCAAAGGACAGTTTGGCAGATTGACTAAAGAAGAAGATTCAGGCCTAGTCCTTAGGGAAGGTCTGTAGCCACAGGAAAGTCCTTTGCCGAGACACAACACCACCAATATGGCGCCCAGCAAACTGTTCCACAGGGTCAGAAGCAAATACGCCTACCAGTATTTAGGGCAGGAAGAACATGACTAGGCAAGCCAGATACTGCCTCATGGAGTAAGGCTGCAGAATCATGCTCCACATAGAAAAAAGACATAAAAGCATTTGGTGGGTTCCTTAAAAAAAAATTCTAAAGAATCTGGGCCGGGGATTTAGCTCAGTCATTCCAGCACCTGTCTTGCAAGAACAAGGACTTGGGTTTGATCCTTGGTAACCACATAATAATACTGGGTGTGGAGACTCACGCCCAGCAGCAACCAGTACCACATACCACAGTGCCAGACATGGTGGCTCACATCTGTAATCGCAGCACTTGGGAAGCAGAGGCAGGAGGATTGCTGTGATGTGAGTTTGAGGCTGAGCTCAGGGCCAGCCTGAACCACAAAGTGAGACCTTGTCTCAAAAAACAAAAAAACAAACAAAAAATCTTAAAAAATCAAGCAGCCCAGTGAACTGCAATAGTAAGAACCAGTGTTTTTCTGTGAATTTATTTCAGTGCCATACGTATTCACACACATTTACCTCTTATCTGGGGACTAGATCGTGCACCACTTAGTGTGGTGCTGGTGAAGGCGCTTGCTAACTTCTGCCCAGCCTACTGCTCTCCCGGCCACAGCCCCCTCAAAGTGCAGAAATAGCTTCGTCTGGGTGAGTCTACACTGTCACACACAGCACAGAGACAAGCACTGGAAGGCACATCTGGAATCACTCACCACGCTGCAGGTGCAGCTCTGCCCCGGTACTCAGGATGACTTCATGTCTGAGGAGCACACAGATATCGTGTCCACACCTGACGAGGCTGAGGTTCTGGTCTCGGTTCTCCATGAAACACCTCTATGTACTTCCTTCAAACATTGCGGGCCCCATTCCTTCATCTGTGGAGTAGAAATTATCCTCAGGTTAGGTCCTCTACCAAGAGAAGGGAGGCTGAGAAGGCTGATGTCGCTGCCTCCTCTTTTTCCCAAGGTGTTTTAAAAGGTATGAGCCATCTCTTGTCTGTTTTTACCTTTCCAAAGTTGACAGAGGACATCCACACACTACCTTCGAAAGAGCGCTAGAGGGCCTTTCTGCGTTGGGAAGGGGATTGTCCTTAGCACCCTGGGGTCTGAATGTCTATCATCACAAACTTCACGTCATGTTAACCCACCAACCACAGAAGCAACTGGAGTGCTGAGTGTGTGACCCCACAGTGATGGCACCTGGGCCACGTACAAAACGCTGTCCCCATCCCTGAATTGTGTGTGTGCAGAGGGACTTGAAACTCTTCAGGAGTTACAGTTGTGTGGCCAGGGGATCCTTTATGCTGAACCCACAAAGCAGGAACTCCATGCTGTTCACAGGAGTCCACCCAGACGGAGGGCAGCCAGGCAGTGCCTCTGGGCAGAAGGGGAGCCCAGAAATTGGTGAGAGCCATTGTTCATTTGTTTGCTTTTACAGCGTTTGGGGGGTCACATCCAGACCCTGTGCAGGCTGGGCAAACACTCTACCTCTGAGCTATACCCACAGCCCGCCATGTTGTTTTTCTTTTAATATAGTAGAAAAAAAGTCATAGAGACTCAGCAGCCCGGCTCTGTTTTCCTGTGTCATCAGGGAGACCTTTGTAGATGATGGAGCCTGTTTTCTACCACAGTGTGGCCCAAGGCACGTCCCAGGCCCCTGTGCTCCTGACACTGCACTGAATTGGGAGCCTTGCCAGCTATCTTCAGGTGGGTTTGAGAGCGATGTGGACTAGGCCACTTTGTCTGGAGCTTAAGAACAGAAATTGTTTCTGTCAAACAGAGAACATCATTGCCCATTTGAATTTCAAAATAATGCGATTCTGGGCAAGTCAGGCAAATTCATCTTCACTGGGAAACTATATATTTATTCAGTTCCAGAAAAAATTCTCAAATTGTGAATTTGGGCATCAGAGAATTATTTAAATTACTTCATTTGTATTTTCATACGTTGTAGAGAAATGCATGTAATTTGATGGCTGATTTCTGTTCATGACAATTTTTTTAGCAGAATTTTTGAAAACAAGAAACAACTAAACAGATTGGAATACTATCCAACTCTCTGGATATGGGAAAAAAAATCATAAAAGGGCAGAAATTTGTAAGGAAATATTTATTAAAAGCAACGAATTATACCATGAGAATCAATGACTCTTCCTTCTCTTCTCAAAGCAACCCCAAGTCTGGCTTATCTGAGTAACCACAGGGAATTTAATCTTTGCCTCTACTATATGTTCAGGACATTCCGGCTGACATTTCAAACCCTGCTGAAATCTGGTTGGCTTCCAAACACATGCAATACTAGAATGGAGAAATAGTATAGATAACTATCTCCTTTCTCTCTCTCTCTCTGAAACACTGACAATGATTCTTTGTAAAATGATTCAGGGCACTGAAGGAAGTTATCAACAAATGTTTGCAGGGCTCTGTCAAGAAGAGATCATACAATGTGGATATTCACCATACAGCAGGGACACTGCATCTCACAGGCTTCTTGCGCTCCTGGTTCACCAGCATGAAAGCCAGCGTGGTCTCTCAGTTACTGAATATGGCCCTCGCACCCTGGAGTTACAGCTGCGTCAGGACAGGATGACTGCGGATGACAGGCTGAGTCACAGATACGCCTTACCCTTCTCCCAACCCCAGCAGACACTACCTACCCAAGCGAACAACAAATTTGTACCTCAGGAGTGGCCCAGTGGTGGTCCATGCCACGCAGACAGGGCAGGCACAGTCCCCTGGATTTTAGAGTAACCCAACCCTTGGTTGGCAACATCCTCTAGCTGCAGGCCACCTTCCAGGAAGGACTCTACACTCTCCTCCATGGACCCCCAGTCTGTGAAAACAACCATTAAATCATGAAGTGTGAGCACAAGGCCCAGGTCACGTGCCTCTCCAGCGGGTGGTGACTCCTAGGAAATTGAGCCCGGGGGAGCAGAGGACCGGCTGTACCGTCACAGCTAGTTTGGTGATTCTCAGAATCAACCATCCAGTGCAGTTTTAGATTTTTTTCTTTGATAAGCCTTGAGTCTTTTTAGTACAAGGAAGAAACACATCATTTAATTCTACTTGCTTCAGGGTTAGGGTTTCATATTTCATCATCTCCCTCCAACCTTTTCCCCAGAAACAGTAAATCATTCTAGTGGCTTCTCTAGACTTTCACAGTAATGCATGTTTACAAAGGACGGTGAACAGCAGGGTACACTTTTGCCTATACTTCCCAACAAGGACAACAATGTTTTCTTTTCTTCTTCTTTTTAAATTGATCCACAAAGACTGGGTGCTTCTTGAAATTAACCAACAATAAATGCTGGGGAGACTGTGTTGGAGAAAAGAACCCTTCTCCACTAGTGGTGGGAATGTAGACTGGTGCAACCACTGTGGAAATCAGTATGGAGATTCCTCAAAAAAACTAGGATTAGAGGTTCCATTTGACCCTGCTATTCCCCTGCGAGGTACATACACAAAAAAAATTAAAAGATTCATATCAGAGTGACATATGTGCACCCATGTTTATAGCAGCTCAGTTTGTGATAGTCTAATCTTGGAAACAGCCCTAATGCCCATCAACTGGTGGCTGGACAATGATGTTTTCTTTCCTAACATTATACATTAACTTATTAAACTTTTCTTTGGATACAGGGTCTTGCTGAACTCATTATGGAAGACACCTGGCCTCGAACTCACAATGATCCTCCTGCCTTAGTCTCCTGTGCCACCATATGCAGCTTTAGAGACAATTTTACCTAGTCACTACAGATGAGTGAATTCTTTTTATTCTGGGGGTGGTTATTCAAGTAAATTAAGTGCCCAAAGATATTCAATTTATCTGTACCATAAAACACATCTATAACTGACTATCTCTCAGTATGAAGCTTTCCACAGACTCCAAAATCAAAAACTGCATAGAGACTCCTTCGTCACATCAGTTGAACTTTCTTTTCCTTCTGGAGAAGGGAAATCCTGCTGCCATTTCACAGGGCACAGAGAGAAGCCCGATCTCCGAGGAGCTATGCGCTGCTCACAATATCCTCTGGCTGCTGTGGTGGAAAACAACTTGGGGCCCTATGCTAAGGACCACGATAAAAATCTGTCCCCAGAAGCACTTGTGCATGACTCAGTTGCCCTCATATTTTCCAGACTGATTTCAATGCATTTCCTTAGACAAGTTCCTGTCTGTTTATTTCTAGCCCTCAGATCTTTAAAATGCAAGGTCTGATCTTGTCTTCATTCCTTTCCAGTTCTGAGCAGACAGCAATTTTTTTCCGGTGTCTCAAATCGAACTCAAGGCCTTGCTTGAGCTTGCCAGGAGCGGGGGTTGCTGCTGAGCTACATACCCAGTCTGGCCTAAAACATGTTAATGGCTTTCACTTGCTCTAAGGAGAAAGCCAAACTCCTTCTTCTGACCTGAAAGGCCCTGCTCAACTTTATCTTTGCCCACCAACCTTCCCACTGACTTCTGCCATGCTCTCTCTGCTCCGGCCAGCGTGGGCTTGTCCAGTACTTTCCGGAATCTGGCTCTGGATCACAGTGTCTCCTGATCCCTCAGCCTGAGTCTGTGTGTTCATTCCCACATTCCCTACAGTAGGGCTCTGCAAATTTGTTGAATTAGTTCATTTCTCAGTGAAATGTGGTGCATCAAGGAAAATCACTGCCATTTAGTTATTCCTTTTAAACAATTTTTTCATAGGATTTATTTTTAAAATTTTATTTTTATTAGCACCTGTTTGCAGTATATGATTGTACTCATCGTGGGGAATTGGTACATGAATATAACATGTCTTAATTCTTTTTGTTCCCCAACCCCCATCTCTTGGTCCCCTTCTTATTCGCAGAAATGAGATTTAGCTCCCCATTTCTTTTTTTTTTTTTTTTTTTTTTGAGACAGGATCTTGCTTTGTGGTTCAGGCTGGCCCTGAGCTCAGCCTCCAACTCACATCACAGCAATGCTCCTGCCTCTGCCTCCTGAGTGCTGGGATTACAGGTGTGAGCCACCACGCCCGGCACTGTGGTATGTTGTGGTACTGATTGCTGCTAGACATGAGTCTCCACACCCAGTATTGTATGTAGTTAACCAGGGATCAAACGCGGGTCCTTGCGCTTTAAAAACAGGCACTGGAACCACTGTAGCTCCTCATTTCTTATTATCTTTTATTTCCTCTTTAAGGAATTCTGTTGTGAAAGAAAGCTCAGATTTTACTAATACTGAAATTGCACTCAGCACTCTTTTAAATTACCTAAGTATAAATTAGATTAATAAATTATGCGATTGCATTTCACTGTACCTTTCCTAGATACCATAATTTTAATTCATTTTCACACACCATTATCTCCTGACGAACCACGCAAAAAGACTTGTGCCATGGAAGCGTGGAGGAGTCTTAAGGGCATACAGGGCTGCTAAGTGCAGGAGCCCTTCTAACACATCTGCTGTAGAGAATGAAAGAATGCAGTGTGTCAAGCCAACAGCTGCCAAAGGCTGGGAGCTACGAACAGGCAAAGCCCAAGGGCTGAAGATGGACAGTGCTGTGGGATATGGCAGTGGTGGGTACGTGCGATACAGTATACATCTGCCCAAACCAGCCTATGCACTGGGTGGTACGATATGCCTGTGTAGTACCAGGTAGTGGTGAGCCCCTGGGCTCAGGGGCCACAGGGTGTCTCTGTACTGTACCTTTCCCATGGTGGAGGAATTTAGTATTTCTTTTTCTTTTTCTCTTCTCAGTACTGGGATCAAACTTAGGACCTTGTGCTTACCAGGCAAGCACAGTGCCACTGAGCTAAATCTCCAGCCCAGAATGCAATATTTCTGGACCTTTTCTCAATGCTGCTGTGAACCTAAAATCACTCTAAAGTTTTTCTTTAATTTATAAATATGCCAGACATGATGGTTCCTGCCCATAATCTCTGTACTCAGGAGGCTGAGGAAGGAGGGTTGCCATGCATTCAAAGCCAGCTTGGGCTACACAGTGAGTTCTGAATATTAAAAAACACAAACCAAACCACAAATGCTGCTAATATGTTTGTGTGTATACATGTACATATATGTATATGTATATAATTCTTATATATTTAATATATCATTACTTTGAAGATTTGTCAGCGCAACTCCCCTCCTTCATAATTCCGTGTTTACTCGGGGTTTTTCATGTCTCAGACCCTGTTCGGCCATCAATACATAGAATACACAGAGATACTGACTTTATAAGAAAAATTCACTTATACATCACCCTTCAGTGTCTAGGGAGAACTGGTTCCAGAATCCAAGGATGCCAGAGCCTCTTCTGCAGGACTCGCATATTGTTCCTGCATTCTACCCATTCCTCAGACTCTAAATCATCTC
>PVIR01035677.1:0-16288 GCA_004026965.1 Petromus typicus | reverse complement strand
ACCTTAAAAAAAAAAAAAAAACGGGCACTGATGCACGGAGGGGAGCCGACTGTCGTCTTATGGGGACACTCGCCGTCCCAGGCAAGGAGACGGCAGGGGCTCTGCTGTGGGGCTACTGTGTGTCAGCTGTGGCCGCTGGCAGCGGTGGGGAGCACATGGGCCTGGGCCAGGCGCCCTCCAGGACAGCTGTGAGACTGAGGGCGCGTTCCCTGAGCTGGCTGAGCCTCAGCTGCCCGATCCAGTCTGGATGGTGGGGTGCACCCCAGAGTCGGTTTCAGCCGGCTGATGCGTCTGGTAGGGCGATCCCTGCAGAGCCTGAGTGAGCGAGAGTGACCTCAAACCAGGCTCTTAACGTCAGGCTGGTTTCTGAGGCTGTTGTTGCAAAGAAACTGAGAGTGGCTTGGAATGGAAGGAGCTGTGAGGATTCCAAATAAATCACCTTCCCCTCTCCACAAGCGGAGCTTCCTGGAGGAAGCAGGAGGGGACAGCGTTCAGAAGGGCGTTGGGTCTGAAGGAAAGGGCGCAGTGTGTGGTGGGGACGCTGCCACGACCCTTTCAAAGGCCCAGGCTGAAGGGCAGGAGTGTGCCGGCCTGGTTCACTGAGGAGAACTCGAACTTGGGGGCTCTGAGCCTCTGCAGAGGGCCTGCTCCTCCTCAGGGGCACATGCTGCTCCCTCACTCTCCTAGGGCACCCCAAGAGCCCCAGACTCTGAGCATCCTTCGGGGCTGGCTGGAGCCTGATCTCTCCCTCCCTGGTCCCCAGACTGGCTTCTGCCAGACCAGAGGAGGGTCCCTGAAGAGCCTGGTCAGGGTCCCAGGGGCCGGGGAGGAGCAGGCAAGGGCCCTGGGGACGGCAGAGGCAGCGCCGCAGCTCAGGTCTTCAGGAGATAAGACTGGAACAGGCCACAGGCGCAGGGCAGGAGAGGAGCCCACGGGCAGAGCCACACCAGGAGGCCGCGGAGGACCTCGCAGCCCTGAGGCCTCAGCCTGCAGAGCCTGCACCGGGGGAGGCTGATACGGGCCCCTGCAAGGGAGCCAGGAGGAGGGAGGAGCAGCCGGGACAGCTGGGGCCCCGGAGGTCACAGAAGGTGCTTTAGTAGGCTTGTAAGGCGTTTTAAAACATTACAAAATTACACAACATGTGAGAATCTGGAGCTCATACAGAGGCTAGATTTCTGACTTCTCGGATGACAGAGGATCTGGCACCCAGGGCATGATCCTGCACCTGCAGCCGAGGCAGAAGGGGAGCAGGCTGGCCTGGTGCGCTGCCCTGCCCTGAGTCTGCGAGCCCACAGTGCCCACCACTGCAGGAACAACTGCCCAGGGTCCCTCTTCTGCACTCACTGGGCTCCAGCTGCAGCACCTGCCCCGTCGACCCACAGTGAACACAGGTGTCCTTGTGCGGGACGCACACTGCCCCCTTGGGAAGCTGCAGAGATGCCCTCACTGCCCCGCAGCCTGGCACCTGGTGACTGACCCAGGGCCTCCCAGTGGCCGGACTCCCCTCACGCCGGGCGGGGGGTACTCACAGATCCCGTGGTAGATGCCTGGTTCCGGTGTGGTGATTTCGGGGACTAGGGCACCGGGTGGCAGCTCCGGCTGGGGAGAAGGAGGGGAAAAGGTGGCTTCAGTGGCACTCGCACAGCTGGTGGCTGTGTCCCAGACGCGGCTGCCTGCCCCGTGTCCCAGAAACTCCCGGTCTCTCCTGGCACGTGGGTCGGTGCAGAAGCTCTGAGGAGCGGACGGCAGCCCAGGACCCCAGTGACCCTGCCAGCCGCAGCTGTCGGCTGCAAAGATTTGTGATGCTACAGTAAGATGCTTAGGCTTTTCCTAACAGAGAACTTGATAATGTTCATCTGGAGAAGAGGAGGAAAGGAAAGGAGGAGAGAGGAAGAAGACAGGATTCAGACCATGCAGTGCTTTTCAGGTAAGTCGGGCAGACGTACCTTTGGACACAGGACTGCAGAGCTGAGACAGAAACAGCAGCTTGTTTGTCTCCAGCATGCAGGATGGACCTACTCACGAGGCCCAGGAGGAAGCTTCGATTGTCTGGGAAATGCCCGTCAACACCCAGTGGGATACCCACAGATAAGTCAGACAATGGCACGTTTAGTGGTCCTTTTCAAACCAAGATTTTACCTAAAAAATCAGGTCTCTCGCTTCTCTTGAAAACATCAGGAGAATGAGCACCAGTGGGTGAGCAGCTGTGATATGGGCCCGTGGCAGCCGCCTTCCCTGGATGTAGGAGGGACATGTGACGCGGCAGTGGTTCCCCACTGCCCGCCATCTTGTCCCAGGGCTCTGCCCGCTCCTGCAGTGCGCACACAGGGGTCCACACGCCGCCATCTTGTGCAGGGCCTTGTCATGACCTTTCTGTGGCCCTCGCGCTCCTCACGCCTGCTCCCCTGATGCTCACAGGAAGGGCCCCCGAGACTTCGGGGACATGGACTGACCTTTCCTTTGAAGGTCACCTTTCATTTTTAATGTACACATGGATAAAAAGCGTAAGCTACCGACCCATGAGTTCAGATTCCAGCTGATATGCCCTCGGGCAAGTCACTTCACCGTTAGGCTGAGCCTCAGCTCCCCAGCGGGAGTGTGGAGAGCTTGTACTCAGAGGCCGCCGCAGGCCGAGCACTCTAACGCCCGACCACACACGGATGGTGACTTACACTCTGGCGCCGTCGCCACACTGACTGGGACTCTGATCACAAGGCTGTCTGTCAAAGGCACATCTAATCTTCCATCCCAAACAACGGTGAGGAATCAAAACACAGCCTGCAGAAAAACCTCCCCTACACTGGCAACCTCTAAATTATACACATGACACATGGCTGACTTCTCCTGGTTTTGATTAAAATTTCAATGCTTTCTTCACTTCAGTTAAATAAATAAAAAATAAAAAATAATTAGAGAATGAAATATGACATACAGGACAGAAAACGAAGGAGAAAAATGGAACCGTCAGAACAGGAGCCCGAGCAACTTGAAGGATATCTCTCTCGGTTCTGCCTCTGCCTGGATCCAGGGGCAGCGTCAGGGGCCCCGGCCTACCTGGGGGTCGGCGCACGAGCCCGCCTGGGTGAGGGGCCGCTCCTGGGCCTCGCTGTCGGCCGTGCTGGGCCTCTGCAGTGCCTCCTCCAGCTGCAGGTCACACAGGCCCTCCACATCGGTGCCGAAGGTCTCATCGGAGCAGAAGATGGCCTCCAGGATGTCGTCGTCGGTTGTGAACAGGATGGTGTCTCCAAAGTGCTCGGGGGCTGCGTATGTCACCGGGAGACAGAAGGGTCAACTTGCCGCACATTCCAGTGACGTGAACCCCAAACCCAAACCTGTCAACTCTGTGCTGTGGGACCTGATGCCCCAACGTGACTGGCTGGGTCCTGCTGGTCTTTGCCCCCAGGTATTTCAAATGGAGCCTAAGAACCAACCAAGGGCCCTCACAGAACCAGAACCACTAACAAGGCCTGTCTTTGGTGTGGGTGAGCATTTGTAGCTGATGCCCAGAGTCCTCCATGGGCCCTGCTCACTTGCCCTGGTTCCTGTCTGGAAGGGCATGAGCGTCCTGCACCAGCCTGGGCAGCCGGCTCCAGGGCTGGCTGGCCAGTGGGCTCTCACAGCCCACAGCTCTGCCTGAAGTCAGGAGACGTCACACACCTCCCTTGGGGTGGGCCGAGGCCAGACTTTCCCTGGAATTACACTCTTAGACTCTGAGCTAGGACTCCCCTAAAAATGCTTGCCCAACCCCTCACCCAGACTCAGGGTCCAGCGCCCTGAGACACTGGACTTATAATGGAGGAGGTTAAAAGAGGTGGGGCTGTTCTGGCACATCCACGGTGCAAAAAGTGAAGGCAGGTGACCAGGTCCGGGACAGAAGTCCTGCGGGTCTCCGGTTAGGCTAGGTGTTTATTAAAGCCCCAGCACACAGGGGCTTTGGAACATTCTGCCAGATCCACCATACCTCCTGCCAGGGTCCCGGTGGCCTTGGCGATCTCTCCATCGAAGATGCACTGCCCGTCCAGCAGCATTGTGATGTCCTTCACGCCTCGGAAGGAGTGGATCCTGGACTTGTTGTAATTCCAAACACGGATCAGGGCGACCTGGCAGGGGTGTGTGAAGTCCATGGAGATGGAGTGGGGCTGGCCCGGCGCGAAGGGTGCCAGCCAGACGTGCATATCATCCTGCGTCCTGTTCACCCCGTCGATGAGGTTGGTGACCACCCGAGGGTCTTTCCCATACGCTGGCAGAACGTTGATGTCGGGGGGCTCTGCTGTGATGGCTGAGATCCGCACGGGCTCCCCCGTGGAACTGAAGATCTCTATCCCATTAAGGCCGACGTAGTGCCTGTCACCCCATGTGGACTTGATGTCAATGACCAAGTGCTGTCCATAAGGCAAGACAGGGATTTTGAAGTCGCTGCTGTCATCCATCTCTCCAGAGCAGTCTCCCCGGCCCCTGGGTGGCGCCGACTCCCCGTCCCCACAGGACGGCGACTGGGCCCCGGGCTGGCTGCTCCTCTGCTGCTGCAGGAACTCGTCCAAGATGTCCCTCTGGGGCTCCAGGTGGGAGATGCGGCCCCGGTGCAAGCGGTCGAAGGCGCTGAGGGAGTCCCAGGACTGGTGCAGGGTGAGCTCCTGCTCACTGCGCCACTGTGCCCGTGGGGGTATCCTGGAGGCCTGGGCATCTTCTGGAAGAGAAGACACGGGAGTGGCAATGCCCGTTAGTGTATGTGCAGAGATGGCAGACGCCCGTTAGTGTATGGGCAGAGAGGGCGGACGCCCGTTAGTGTATGTGCAGAGAGGGCGGACGCCCATTAGTGTACGGGCAGAGAGGGCGGACGCCCGTTAGTGTATGTGCAGAGAGGGCGGACGCCCGTTAGTGTATGTGCAGAGAGGGCGGACGCCCGTTAGTGTATGTGCAGAGAGGGCGGACGCCCGTTAGTGTATGTGCAGAGAGGGCGGACGCCCGTTAGTGTATGGGCAGAGAGGGCGGACGCCCGTTAGTGTATGGGCAGAGAGGGCGGACGCCCGTTAGTGTATGTGCAGAGAGGGCGGACGCCCGTTAGTGTATGGGCAGCAGCGCCACCCTCCAGGGGTGTTCTTGGAACCACACGGGCTACTTCTGGCCGTCTCTCTGCCGTGGGCCCCCATGCTGGAGGGCTGGGCCAGGGACATCACCGTCCTTCTCCACACGGACCAGTCCCAGCACAGAGTGTGGCGTCCTCCACACATAGCTGTCAACTGCGCTGTGGGATATTCATGCTGGGAAAAAAACCTTCCATGGTCACCCAAGCCTAAAACTTGTTTGTTTTATTTAAAAATTATTTTAAATAGACATTCAATTTTTCTAAGAACACAGCTATTACAGAAATTAAGAGGAGCCGAGCACGGTGGAATCCCAGCACTCGAGGGACTGAGGGAGCAGGGCTAGTTCAAGGCCAGCCTGAACTATGTACTGAGGTTCTGTCTTAAACACACCAACCAAGGGAAGTTCCACAGTCTGGATCCCGAGGTCCTCGGCCTGTGTGTTAAAGGTTTGGATCCCCGGCCCACAGCGGGGCCTCTGTGGGATAGGCTCCGCTAATCACGGGGGCACAGCTCTCGAGGGAATGGGGAGCGTCTCCCGCTTTCCCTCTTTCTTTGCTTTCTGGCCTCCAAGGGAAGCAGCCTTCGCCTCCATGAACGGGAAGCTACCACCATGATGTTGTGCCATGGCAGAAGCCCCAGCCCGCAGTGCCAGCCACCCAGAGACTGAGCCCTACGAAGTCATGCACCCCTGCCAGCCCTCCCTGCCTGTAAGTTGTTCTCTTGGGCAACTCACAGCAGCGAGGGAAAGCTGACGAAGGGAGGCCATTGGTCACGTCAGTAACGTGCCGGAGGTCGTTCCCCACTTAGCAGCTCCCAAGACGGGGCAACACAGTCAGCAACATGAGGGGCTGCGCCTGAGGCTGCACGGTCGCGGGATCCGACAGTGGTCCCTCGCCACTGAGCAGCAGGCCGAATCCTCGAGAAGGAACACAAGAGGGATGCCCAGCACGCGGCGCGAGATGCCGTGGACCCAAGCGCCGTGACGTGTGCCGGCGTGGTGGGTAGGGAGACTTCTATTTTCTTCTCTGTAACTATCCTGCAGGTTCCTTACCCGCATTACTCTTATAGTTAAGGAAAAAAATGCTAGCTATTAAAACAGCAAATAACCCAGGTGCATCACATAGTAAGGGATCGACATCGGCATGTGGCCAAAGCCCGTCCCCACTTGTCACCAACACGGAGCCGCCCTCCCGGATGGTCTGGAGGGCCTGGTGTGCACCCGGCAGGTGCGGCGTTCACAGCCACACTGCGGCCAGCCGCTCCGAAGGTGTCATCCTGGGGAAGCAGCCAGTGACAGCGACGCTCCAGCCCCGCTTTCATATCCCGCCAGCCCCCCTTTCATACCCTGCGGTGCCCGGCACTCCGTCTCCTCTTGTCTCAGAGGGGCCTGGCTCTATCAATCACCTTCTCCTGGGCTCGCCCGGCAGTCCTTCTCCCACACCCGCCCTCCTCCGCCTGCAGAAAGGCATAAATCTCTCCTGCCCAGAAGGACTGAGACAGGAGCTGGCCTGATTCTGTGGCTGTCTGACCGCTGTCCTAATTTCTCCCTTTCACGCAGCCGCTCTGCCTCCCTCAGCCCCTGCCACCTGCTGTCCCTTTGTAGAGTTGTTGTTCTGCCTGCCAGATGGCTTCCCTCTCCTCTGCTTTCCCTTTGGGGAAGGCCCCAGCTCCAGACGTCAGGACTGGGCTGGGCGGGGGCTGACAGCACACACCTCTTCCAGCCAGACTCCACTTCCTAATGTCACGTTTAGCTACAGCACCCCACGATTCCATTACTTTTCAAAGCCCCACCTGTGAGTGCGAGGCCTTGGAGACCCCTGATACAAATTGTTACCTGCTGTCCCCAGCCCTCCAAAGGCCACGTGCATCTCCTCACACAAAGCAGAGCGCACTGACTCTTCCCAAGAGTTGCCCAAGTCATAGCCGTTGCAGCACTGCAGAAAAGCTCAGGTCTCAAGTCTCCTCTGAGACTTAGAGGAAACTTCAGCTGTGAACAGCCTCCAGAAAAATAAAAGTTTAACTCTGCTGACACACAGTGCCACGGGGCATGCACCTGCCGACACGTAGTGCCACAGGGAACGCCCCCGCAGACACGCAGTGGCGTGGGGCGCACACCTGCTCACACACCGTGACGCGGGGTAAACATCACCCTTCCAAAGAGAGGAACACAGGAGTAAAAACAAGTGGAGCAAAGGCAACACCCAAACCCAGCTCAGCAGCCGTGTGCAGCACCGGGGGCGCCCTTGGCAGCACACGAACCCCGGCGGCACAGCAGTGCTCACAGCCCTGTGTCCTTCTGGGCTGCTCTGCTCACTCCTTGTGGCCTTCCTCAGACACCCCTCCAGCCTCCTGGGTTCTGAACTGCACTTCCGCTTCGTTCCTGGCCTCACTCGTGGCCCCCCTCTGGCCCCTCAACTCTCGTGCTCTGCATGCCTGTAAAACTAGCACCACATGCACCACGCCAAGGCCTGCTGCCAGCTTGCGCAGTAGCCCGGCTCCCTTGAACTATCACTGCAGAGTGCGCAGTGCACGAGGGCTGAGCGCTGTGAACTGAATCCCAGTAAATCAGGTCCCTAGGTGACCTTCTAGGGCACAAAGTCTTGCAGCTGTCTTCTCAAATGAAGTTTTTAGCTTCACGCCCTTGAGCCTGGGAAGGCGGCATCTTTCAGATTCTTCACAGGGTCTCAAGACATCACTCTTATTGTTCTGATGCAAGTAGTTTGCTCCCTTTTAAGCAGCCAAGATTTCTTGAGCCAAAATTTTACTATCCTTAACTTCATAGGTTCTTCCTTTCTGGTAAAACCTGAATCTTTAAAAATCACTCAGGTGTGTTGTTTAATCTTGATTTTCGTTGTAGAGCTGGCTACAAGCCCTAGCAGTACCCATACCACAGCCTCAACGTTGGGCTGTCTTAATATTTTCTCCACCAGATTAGTTCACTGCCCTTAATGTCAGTCTCTTGAAAAGTCTTAGGACATGAGCAAAATGTAGAAAAATTTTCTGCCCAAGAATAACATATGGCCTGGAGTCCGAGTGCCAATTGTTCAGTTCCCAAATGAAATCTCCTGAAACTGATATTTACCGTCTGCATTTCTAGTCACATCCTGATCTTCTGGGCTCTAACCAGAGTCTCTCATCAAGCTCAGCTTATACTGGGGCATTGTGGAGAAAAGCTGCTCATGTCACGAGGACCAGAAGGCAGAGAGGAGGAAAAGCCCAGGAGGGACATAGGCCCTTCTAGGTTACACCTCAGCAACCCACCTCTTCTAACGAGGCCTCACTTTCCATCGTAACGTTTGGCCACAACACTCCATGATTCAGTCCTCTTTCAAAAGCCTCTCTCGGACCACAGGGGCCTTGGGGGTGCATCTAGATATAAGCCATAGTGAATGAAGGCTACACAGGGAATGTGAGCTGAGGGGGGGAGATAAAGACGAAAGAGATGTTATCTGAGCTCCTGGGTCCAGCCACGCCTGAGGCCAAACCTCTGGTGGCTTTCGTCAGAATCCCAGAAGTCCCAGGGTCCTCCGCAGAGAGGGCTTTCTCCAAGTGAACACTGGCTCCCCAGTCTTCTCAGCTTCATTTCGTGCTTGACACCCCAGGAAAACTTTCCTCCCTGGCCTGGGAGACGCTCACCTCTTCGGTTCTCTTCTCTCCAGTGGCAGCTCCTCTTTGGATCCCGTCAGAGCCATCCTGCCCGCCTAAAGTCTGGGAGTGTCCCAAGCCCCAGGCCTGGTCCCGCCCGGCCTCCCAGACACTGCCCCTGTCCTCCATCCAGCCCTGACCCCCAAGCAGCGCCTCACTTAGATGTCAGGTTCCGGCCCCTCTCCCTTGGCCAATGTCTTCCAATTCCAGTGTCTGCTTGGACGGTCCGGACATGTCCACTCGGTCACCTCAGCTTCCACGGGCCTCTAGCAGCTTGGCCACGGGCCTCCACCATGCCCACAGGGCTGCACATTGTCCCCACTGGCTCCTGCTACTTCCCTGAGTCATGCAGCCTTTCCGCTCCAGTCATGCTGGCCCTTCTGTCCCAATGCTGCGCCAGGTCTCTTCCTGCCTGGGAGCCTTTGCCCTTGTTGTGCCCTCTTGCAGAAATGTTCTCCCAGGCCGGGGATGTGGCTCAGTGGCACCACACCTGCCTTGCAAGTGCAAGGTCCTGAGTTCAACAAGGAGAGAGAGAGAGAGGAAGGAAGGAAGGCGAGCAGGCTGTCCCTGGCTCTCTGGAGACGCTCTCTCTGCCACATGACGTGCCTGTGTGTCCCAGAGCCCAGCAGAGCCTCCAGGGCCAGGAAATGCTCACTATCGCTAAAGAGAAGCAAGCTGGCCCATGTTCCGCCCCACCCTGAGGCCCCTGCACCTGTTGGTCCTCTCCCCATCTTCTCATCTGCCATTAAGAAAGGAACGTGGAAATTTCCAGCCCTCTCCTCCCGACACGAGGTGTAACATCGGGCAGGAGGAACTTCCGAGTGGACGGCCACCTATGTCGTGTGACATGATCTCCTCTGGTGGGAACGAATATCTGGGACTGGTCTGTGAATGCACGGAGGGGCCAGTGCTACACATCACAGGTCGGGGATGGGGCTGTGGCTGGGTGCAGCTGGGTGGAGGCTCCCTGCCTGCTGCCTGACCTTGTCCCCGCGGTGCCCTCTTGGATGGAAAGTACAGCAGTGCAGGTTCCTCCTGGACCTCAGACGTGACAGCCAACCGGAGCCCCATCTCTCCGCCTGCAGGACACACTGCACCCTCCTGCCTGGGCCCGCACTCTGTCCTGCTGCTGCCGACATCCTATCATAACCCTCAAGGCCAGCAGAAAGCTGCTGCCTCGGTCTGGGTCTAGAGGGACCAGGTACAACTTGATGGAAGCCAGGACTCCAACCGGCAGCAGGTCGAGCCTCACGTAACTCTGAAGCTCTGGACTCGAGTGTGGTATCTGACTACACCACTCTGAGCAGGTGCTGACTGCTAGAGGGACTCGGACAGGCACACAGGGACATGTGCAGAGCTGGCCGTGCCATGAAGCACTCTCCAGCCACCGCTGATGGGCCGAGGAGGAGACAATGACCCAAGTAGAGCGGCCAGCTGTGGCCACAGCTGGGACAAGGTCACCAGGGGGCAGAGACCACTGGCTGCCCTGTGAACAGAACAGAGAAAGCTGATCTCGAGAGGAGGGGGCAACGCAGGGTTGTGGGGTTTGAGGGTGGGCCCGGAAGTTGGGGGACAGTGGAAGCCTTCGGTTCCTTGTCCCTGTCCTATTTAACGAGCAGCCGCCTTCCAGCCAGTAATAGCCTGTGAGTGCTCTCCAAACACATCCCCTTACTGCTCACTTGGGTTGGCAGGGGTCTCCGGAACCACCGGGCCCTCTGAGGGCGCCTGTGGGAGTCAGGTGGCAGCACGTGGCCCTGTGCTGGCCGCAGTCTTGGGCTGTCCCATGGTGCCGACGCACCACAGTCCCAGGGCCGTGGCCGTGGGGTCCAGCCCAGTGATGGATGATGTAACATTTCTAAGCAACTTTCCTTTGTAGCACGACCAGCCGGATTAACAAGCTTTAAATCTCAAGAGCCCAGTGCTTAATGTGTTATTGAACCGAGGCGTGAAGAGCTTGGAAGGAAATTAGTGCGATCAGACTTCTGAACCTGGCACGCCAGTCACGCCATCACCCTGAACTGCCAGGGCCCAGGTGCTTCTGTGTAAAGGAAGCTCCGAGAGGCCACGGCCGGGAGCCTGGATGCCGCAGCTGGCACGCCTGGATCCGCGTCTCAATGCCACTCCGCCCTCACGGGCTGTGGGACCCCAGGAAGCTGCCTCAACCACACATTCCATGTGGACCGGGGTCCCGCAAGGCGTTGGTGCATTGGGAGAAGGTGCTCAGGAGGCCTGGCTCATTGTGACAGCCGGATCCAGCACTGTCCTACCCCGCAGAGAATCCCTGCCCTCGGGCTGCATCTGTTCTTTCACCTTCCTCTCTTCCCTCAGACCCAGTCTCAGCATGGGAAGCACAGAGCAGCCTGTGCCCTAAGTCACAGGTCCGGGGTTGAGGACATAGCGAGAACAGATGTGCATTTTTTTCTCAAAAAAAAAAAAAAAAACCTAAAAAGAACAGATGTGATTTTATTCATTAAAAATACGAGCATCGGCTTTGCAAATGAACGCACCAGCCAGAGGTGGGGCCAACTCTACAGAGGGTGGGAGGAAAGGAGGGATGGGAGGGGGGGGGGAGGACGGAAGAAGGGGAGGCCCCACCTTTCAGAGTCGGTGATGCCCTGAGAGATAATCTACAAAGTGCACCGAGCTGTCACTGTGACTCCAGCCAACAAATGGGGCCTTCTTTTGCTGCTCTTTGTGGCCCCAGGGACAAGTCTTACTAAGTTACCAAGGGAGCCTTGAACTAGTGATCCTCCTGCTTCAGCCTCCTTATTTGGGCTTACAGGCAGGCGCCACTGAGCGTGGGTGTTTGTTTTGTGTTGACACACACTGGTATAAAACCATTAGCTGCCAGTGCTGAAAACTAAGGTGATTCTATATTTCTGAGCTCTTGAGGAAAGGGAAGCAGGGAGCTGGCACACTGGCCTGCTCCCCTCAGATGCCGGAGTGAACACTGCTCCTCCAGGTGGACGCGCGCTGCCCAGCCCGTCCCCGTCCTCGCCGCTCTCTATCGTACATCTAACTCCCAGCAAACATGACTGTGTGCGTCACATAATGCACGGTGAGAAAAGCAGGCCACGGGACACACCTCGGGGCAGTGATGGACACTGACAATGCTCCAGGGCAAGCAGCGCCTCAGCCATGTACTCATGCACACTGCTGCTCCACCCAGGACGCAGCCCTTGCTGGGGGACCCCACTGCGGGTCTGGGGCTAATGCGTCCCCAAGATGCTCCTGGAAAGAGAGCTGTGGCTTCCGGGAGGGGACCAGGGCCAGGTCACGGGCTCTGACGCACTCAGTAGATTCACCTCCGGGTGGAGTCACCCCTGGGGGTGTGGCTGAGGTGACAGAGAAAGCAGGTAGGACTGCTGAGGGAGTGGTCACGGCCCATGGTGGGACCTCACCTCTCCAGGCCCCTCCTCCCGGCTCCCTTCCTTTCTCTGTAGCCTAGCGGCCATGAGGTGAGCAGCTTTCCTCCACCACACCCGGCTATGAAGCCTCACCCCAGGCCCGGATACACTAAACCTGCCCTCCTTACAGGCTTCTCTCTGGGCTCCCTCAGGGCAGTCGAGAGCCGACTGGTGCCATTCTGTCAGACGCTGCCGGCGCTTACCTCTGCCGCTGGGCTGGGTCTCCCCGGGACTGCTGCCTGGGGCTCCCTTCCTCGGGGCCCTCCGCCCGCTGGCTGGGCGCTCTCTGCTGCGGGGCTGGTCGAAGAAGTCTAAGTCATCAGCCCTGGCTTGGAGGGCCGTCCTCTGGGTCTCCCCAGCGAGGACGCTCCAGCTGGTCCTCCGCCCTTGCTCCTCCCAGGGCCTTCTGTCATCGGCCCCAGGCTCCCCAGGGCCCCGAAGGGCGGCATCCTCTGGGGGGAACCTGCCCCTCCCATCCAGTGGCTCCTCAGGACCAAGCCAGAGGGGCTTGGGCTTCTTGTCCCTCTGCTTCCGGTCCTTCCCCGAGGGAGAGGGCTGCAGCCAGCACGGGGTCTTCCTTGGTGGCTCAGAGGTTTTCTTGCCCGTGAGGTCTTCCAGCCGGCGGATCAGAGGGGGCTGCGTGTCCACAGGGCGTGTCTCTGGTAGGGAGGAGGGACGGGCACTGGGCACGTCATCCACGCAGGCTGGGGCTGCCAACAATCTTAAATCCTCCTCTAGCTTGGAAAAAGTGTCCTTCAGGCAATTAGTAGAATTCATCTTCTTGCCAAGGGAAGTTTCGTGTGAAGAAACCTTCCCTTCCGCAGCGGCTTCCCCTGGCTGTGAGCAGTCGAGGCGGAACTCCGTGTCCTCGTCCGTGCCGGCCACTGCGGGGCCACCTCTGCTTCCTTCCCCGGGGGCACTCAGGCCATCCGCGCTCCTGCCGCTCGCCTTCCTTGGGGCGGCGGGGAGGGTGAGCTCTGCGGGGCCCGCCTCACCGCCTCTGTCCAACACGCCGTCAAACACCAGCTCTCTGTTGACATAAAGCTTCACGTTCTTGGCACCAATGTCGAGATCCTGCAAACACAGAATTTAACGCCGTGAGAACGGGTGGCCTCGGGCAGGTTCGGGAGGAGACGACACCAGAACAGGAGGCTGAGAGCTTCCTAGCGCCCCAGCCCTGCGGATGTTCCGTAAGACTGCATTTCGTGTCTGCAGAAGGAGCATCTCTGTGCGCTGCCGCCCTTTGCAGACAGAGGGGCTCAGCCATGGCCTTCGCCATCACCACTTCTTGCTGGGACGTTTGTAGTCACCCACCCAGTTATCTCCCTGCCTCCTGGCTCTTGCGGCTTCAATCTCAACTTTCCGCCCCCACCCGAGTTGCTTTTCCACCGGAGCAGATCTGCCTAGCCACTCCCCTTTGTGATGCCATCACGGTTTTTATGACTGACTATAGCACCATTTTAAAAGTGTGGCTCCTGGGAAAGGCACACCAGCCTGGTGCGCACCTGCGGCCGCCTCCCCAGGCTTCGTGAGCATCTCATCTGGGACTCTTGAAAGCCGTAAGGCGAAGCCTCGGCTCAGGAAGCTGGACTGGCAGCTGACTGCAAGGAAGTGT
Source organism: Petromus typicus (assembly GCA_004026965.1). Lineage (NCBI taxonomy): Eukaryota > Metazoa > Chordata > Mammalia > Rodentia > Petromuridae > Petromus > Petromus typicus. The sequence goes on along the minus strand of PVIR01035677.1, from coordinate 2,534 downwards.
GGACAGGAGGAGGGGCCAGGGATGCCCCTCCAAGGTATTTGAGCGGAAGTGGGTAGTGGGGGCCCGTACCTCGGCACACGCCCGGGGGGAGGCTGTCCCTGTGCACTGCCGCCTTGTGCCCTCTGCATATGGAGGGAGGCTGGGGCGTGCTCCCTGCAGCGGGCAGCTGAGGCCCAGCGCTGCCACCACACGGAGGACTCTCTCCCTTCCCTGAGTCTGAGGCGCGCCAGTCAAGCCCACAGCCCCAGTGGCAGTTTGGAGGGAATCTCTGCACTCCTAACATGCTTTCCAGGTAATGGCTTCGCATAGGAGGTGGAGAACGCACGCGGTGGGGTGAATTCTGCACACTCAGCATGGCACACGGTGTCTGCCCAAGGGCCCCTGTCTAGTCTTCCCGTCTCCTTCCCCCACACATGCCTGTGCCCTGTAGCTGCTCCATACTTCACTGCGTGTGCTTGATACAGCCTCCAGCCTCTCCCAACACCTGCCCTCAGTCTCTCTTCCCAGCAAAAATCTTGTTTCCCAGCTTTACCAGGAACGTAACGCACACACATACCATGCGGTGGACATACTCGCTGTGTAACTAATTTGGTGAGCCCTCACGCGTGCACACGGCAGTCAGCAGGGGGCCATCTCCACACTGGAGCGAGCTCTCGGACTGTCCATCGCTCCCGCGCCTCCCTCCCGCCCTTCGTCTGTCCTTTCTACCGCCCACCTGCTCGCCTTCACGCAGATTGTCTGCCTTTTCTAGAGTTTTTACATGGAGGATTCGTGAGTTATGGATTTGTTTGCGCCGGCTTCTTCCGCTCAGCATAATCGCTGAGATTTACCCAAGTCGTGTGCATCAGTTGTTTTCTTTCTGTTTATTGCTGAGGACCGTTCTATCCTACAGGCCCCACGGTGTGCTCATCAGCCCGGCAGCGAGGCCAGAGGAACGGTCCCTGCCCCACCTTCTCCCTTGCTCGTGACCTTGCTCCTCCTGGGCTTCTGTCCCGAGGGGCCGATTACCGGGCAAGGGCCTGTCCTGGGTGTCAGGGACAAGTCTGACTTACACCTGCTGTTCCGTGTGATCAGGAAGAGGCCCTCTTTTCACTCTCACAAGGCTCCTGTGGGGACAGTAAATCATGGGTTCAGCTGTCTGCAAAGCCAGTGGGAAGTCTGGGTCCTCAGGCCCCGAGGCAGCCTGGCCACTGCTCCTGCCTCCTGCTCATATGCAGTCCTGCCTTGCTGGCTGCCCCTCGCCGTGCTCCCTGGCTGGACGCCCCTGCCAGCTGACCCTTGCTGGGCAGCACAGCCTGAGGGCCAGGCCTCCAGGTCCCCCAGTGCTTGCTTCCCAAGGGAAGTACTCTAGCCCTGCGTCCCAGCCCAATGCTCATGACTCCCAGTTATTTGACTGTCTGCCCTGACTTCTCAAGCCCCCGGGACCACCTGAGCTCTCCTCTCGGTGTCAAACAAGCATCTCCAATAGAAGTTTCTGTTAATTTTTTTCCAAACTAGTCTCCATCTGTATGCGGTCCACCATTCAACTAGTTGCAGAAACCCAGGGATTCCTTGACTCCCCTGATGCGCTCATCTCATCTGTCAGCACACCCCTGGCCCGTTCTCCAAGTATGCCCCAAACCTGACCTCTTCCCCAGAAGCTGCTGCTGCCCCCGCCCAGCCCGCCAGCGTCTTTCCCGGAGACCCTGCCTTTGCTTCCTAATTGGTCTCTCTGCTTCCCCTCACTGCTCCCTCTGCCCCCCCTGCACACACACACACACACACACACACACACACACACACACACACACATTTCATTTCCTGCGCGGGAGCCAGAGCCTTTTTAAAAACAGCTTCAATCAGAACACAGCAGCCCCTGCTGAGAACTCCCCAGCGACTTCCACCACCTCGGCCCTGTCGGGCCCTGGGCCTTGATACCTGGCCCTGCTGTCTCCCTGACCAGCTCCTGTTCACTCACGCAGACCCGAGGGCCTGACTGCTGTTCCGTGATGCCATCGAGCAGATTCGTGCGCTCGCCCGCATGCCCGGATTCCCACAGCCCGGCCCCCTCCCAGCCTCGGTGTCCTCCCTGGCCACCAGCGCCCCGCCCTAGCTCTCCTCTCTCCATCCCACAGCGCCGCTCATCTCTGAAATGCTCTCGAGTGTCAGCTTTCCAGTACGTGTCTCTCTTGTCTCTCGCCTTGAAGGCTGCCTGGCAGCAGAGGTCCTAGCGCCTTGCCCGAGGGCCTGTCACAGGCCCTCAGTGACTGCTCTGGAATAAGCACAGGCCCACCTGTTCCATGAGTCAGTGTGACCGGGAGATGACGGCCCGTGGGCCTCCTAGAGCCCAGAGACGCCCTCAGCCTTCCTGTGGGCTGGTGAGTGAGCTCGGACCACGTTTCTCCATTGCTGAGTGGCAGCGCATTCTGGGGCCACGCGGAATGAGAAGCACTCAGCCTGGGCACCCGCACAGTCCTCGGCCTCAATCATCCAATTGCAGGATGGCAGGCTACTATTTGCTGGCTGTCAGAAAAGTCAATTCTCAAAGCTCTTTT
>PVIR01035676.1:0-16289 GCA_004026965.1 Petromus typicus | reverse complement strand
AAAAAAAAAAAGAAGTTAAAGAAGCAATTATATAGTTTCTATAATTAAATGATAATGCCAATATAACATGCAGGTATCTACAGGACACAATGAAAGCAGTTCTATAAGGGAAATTCTTAGCAGTGAATTTCCATACTAGGAAAACAGAGCAAACTCTTATAAACAAACTAATGCTGAACCTCAAGCTACTAGAAAAAGAGGAAAAAGACAAATCCAAAGCTCATAGTAGAAAGGAGATTATAAGGATCAGAACAGAAATTAATGCAGATTAAGAGACCAATACAAAAAAAGTCAATGAAATGAAGAGTTGGTTCTTTGAAAGAATAAATAATACAAATAATTCCTTAACCAATCTTATCAAAAATAAAAAAGAAAGAAAATGCACAAATCCATGTAATTAAGCATGAAAAAGGTGGAATCAACAAATCCAGTGGAAATCCAGAGGACAGTCAACACCTACTTTGAGAACCTATACTCCAATAAGATGTAAAATACAGAAGATATGGACAGATTTCTCAGCATAAATGAACTACCAAAGTTGAACCAACAAGATATAAAAATGCTAAGCATCCCAATAACAATCAGTGAAATTGAAAATATAATAAAAAATTTACCAACAAAGAAAAGTCCTGGTCCAGATGGCTTTACTGGTGAATTCTACATTTAGAGAAATGCTAATGCTGCTACTTCTTGAACTCTTTAATGAAATTGAAAGGGAAGCAATACTCCCAAATTCATCCCTGGAAACAACCATTACATTGGTTCCAAAACCAGAGAAAGATCCAACCAAAAAAAGAAAACTACAGGCCAATCTCCCTAATGAACATTTATATAATCATCCTCAATAAGATAATAACAAACAGAATAGATATTATCAAGAAATCATACAACCTGACCAAGTTGGATAATCCTAGAGATGCAAAGAAGGTTCAACATATGTAAATCAATAAATGTAATACACTATATTAACAGAACAAGGACAAAAACCATATGGGCATCTCAATAAATGCAGAAGAAATATTTGACAAAATCTAACATCCAGTCATGATTATGGTGTTTAGATGGAATAGATGGTCTTTATCTCAAACTGATGAAAGATATTTATGAAATACAAACAGCCAGCACCATACTAAATGCTCAAAAACTGAAAACTTCCATGCTAAGATCAGGAACAAGGCAAGGTTATCCACTATCACCACTCCTGTTCGATATAGTTTTGGAAACATTAGCCACAGCAATTTGACAAGAGAAAGAAAAGGAATAAAGGAAGGAAAGGAAGTTGAACTGTCATTTTTTGTAACCTGATACTCTAAATAGACACTCCCAAAAACTCAGCCAAAAGATTTCTAGACTTAATTGCCAGAGTCAGTAGCATAGCTGGATACAAGATCAGTGCTTAAAAATCAATAGCTTCCTATACACAAACAATAGACTCACTGAGAGAGAAATTCAGGAAACAATTCCTTTCACAAAAAAAAATTGAAAATATCTAGGAATCAGTTCAACAAAGGAGGTGAAAGATCTCTGCTCTGAAAAATATAGAACTCTGAAAAAAGAGATGGAAAAGGATATAGGTAAATGGAAAGGCATCCCTTATTCCTGGGTAGGAAGAACCAGTAATGTGAAAATGGTCACACTCTCAAAACTGATATATAGATTTGATACAATCTTCATTGAAATCCCAACAGCATAAGGTCCCGAGTTCGAGTTTGATCACCAGTAACCATGTACAACAATACCCAGCATGGTGACTCACACCCACCAGCAGTCAGTACCACATTCCACAGTGCCAGTCATGGTGGCTCACACCTGTAATCTCAGCACTTGGGAGGCAGAGGCAGGAGAATTGCTGTGAATTTGAGTCTTGCCTGGGCTACATAATGAGCTCAGGACCAGCTTGAACTACAAAAGTGAGACACTGTCTCAAAAAAAAAAAAAAAAATGTGCAGGCCGGGGAGTTAGCTCAATGGTTCCTGTGCCTGCCTTGCAAGCACAAGGACCGGGGTTCAATCCCCGGTAACCACATACCATACTAGGCGTGGAGACTCACGCCCAGCAGCAACCAGTACCACATACCACAGTGCCGGGCGTGGTGGCTCACGCCTGTCATCCCAGCACTCGGGAGGCAGAGGCAGGAGGATTGCTGTGATGTGAGTTGGAGGCTGAGCTCAGGGCCAGCCTGAACCACAAAGCGAGACCCTGTCTCAAAAAACCTGAAAAAAAATGTTTATTAAAAAAAAAATGTTTAGCATCACTGGTCATTCAAGACAACAGCAATGAAATTCCATGTCACTCTACAAAGAACTGCTGCTATCAAGAAATCAATCAAAAACAAATTCTAATGGGCTTATGGGGAGATAGGAACCCTTCCTTCTCCACTGTTGGTGGGAATGTAGACTGGTGCAAGCACTGTGGAAGTCAGAGTGCAGATTCCTCAGAAAATTAGGATTAGAGGTCCCAATTGACCCTGCTATTTTCCTTCTTGGTATATAAATGAAAGAATTAAAAGAATCAGACTATAGTGACAAGTGTGCACCCATGTTTATAGCAGCACAGTTTATAATAGCTAAATCTTGGGAACAGCCCAGATGCTCATCAATGGGAGACTGGATAAAGAAGATGTGGGTTTTTTAATAAATAAAATGGAATATTGCTGAGCTACAAAGAATGACAAATTTGAGTTCTTTGTACTCAAATGGATGTACCTTGAGGACATACTCACAAGTGATATAAATAGGACACATATGGATGAATACCATATCATTTCTCTAGTATGAGAAACTGAACATGTAAATGAGACCTGAATGTATGATAAGTATTGTAAAGTAGGAAGAAAATGTTCAAAAGGAAAAGAAAGGTGGGAGGTAGGGGAAGCAAAGAAAGGAAAGGGAAAAGTTGATGGTAAAAACAACAAAACACAAACAAAGCTTATGTATATTGTGAATGAGGGTTGTAGGGAAGGCAAGGGAATGGGAAAAAATAAGAATCAAGATATATCATATATAAGTACAAATTCTCAATGAGGAATGTGATCATAACGTGTACCAAATTGTACCAATAAACTCAGGGGGAGAATAATACAGGGGAGAGAAAATTATTATTTTATAATAATAAATACAGGGGAGAGAAAAAGAAAGACAAAGAGAACAACATTGTCACTATAGAGAAATAAAGATATTATAAGATAAAACCAAACAAAAGCAAAAACAGGTGCTCGAGTCCTGGCCAGGTTCAGTCTGCATTACAGCAATTTGGAGGATGACATCTGCGCTCTGCCCCTCGGTATGCAGACGCCCACACCTAGCACTATTTTGGAACAGACTGCCACCCGAGACTTCCGGTGTGAGTAGAGATATATCTTGGCTTGAGTCCTGGGTGTTATTCCTAGGCTGTAGGAAAGAGCTATGTGTTCAAAACAATAACAAAACTTTTTTCCTTTTTTCTGTTTTCCTCCTTCCATTCATCCTCTCTATTTTATTGCAGTATTCATCCCTTTTTCCTTTAATGAGTGTGTGTGGGTGTGGGTGTGAGTGTGTGTATGTGAGTGTGTGTGTGTGGACATTCTTCCCTATCCCTTCTTATTCCAATTTTTTTTTTTTTAGGTTTTTTGAGACAGGGTCTCGCTTTTGTGGTTCAGGCTGGCCCCGAGCTCAGCCTCAAACTCACATCACAGTAATCCTCCTGCCTCTGCCTCCCGAGTGCTGGGATGACAGGAGTGAGCCACCACGCCCGGCACTGTGGTATGTGGTACTGGTTGCTGCTGGGCGTGAGTCTCCACACCCAGTATGGTATGTGGTCTCCGGGGATCAAACCCGGGTCCTTGCACTTGCAAGACAGGCGCCGGAACCACTGAGCTAACTCCCCGGCCCCTTATTCCAATTTTTATCCATATTTTTTCACCTGACTTCTTTCTGTTGTTTTTATTTTTTCTCTGTTTTTCTTTTCTTTCTTCTTCTTTTTCATTTCTTTAATATTCATATTACTGATGCAATCCTTTGTTATCCTCATTTCTCACAACTGATTTTATACTCAAGTTTTTCAGTTATCCCCAACTAAATATATAATATACCTTTACTACTGTTAGGATACTTTATCCCTTTCCTATTTCTTCCTTCCCATACCACACACCAGAAGATTAAAAAAGAAACAAGCTTGTCTTCCTTTTCTCCCCTCTCCCCTTTGGCATTGTCTGGTCCCCAATCCCTTTAGATAATTGATTCTATAAAATTACTGTTGAATGCTTCTTTCAAATCATTAGAGGAGACATAGCTATTACATTTAGTGCACATTAGCCGTGGGTCAGTACTAGAACTGTTATGATGTTAATACCATACTTTTGAATTTTTTTCTGTAGACTAAAAGGAGATCCAAAATTGAGTTTCATGGTATTTTCTTAATTTGTCTTGATAGATACCAATGTCACTGATTATCTTGTACTATTGTAGCTGATGTGATTTCATAGGAATACTACTGACTCAGTGGACAGTTTAGTGAATATGTCTGCTGACTGTACTATCAAACCCAAAGAGGATAGAGGAATTCCTAAACCAAGAATTTGAACTGGGCCAGGGATTCAGCTCAGTGGTTCCGGTGCCTGTCTTGCAAGTTCAAGGGCCTGGGTTTGATTCCCGGTAACCACATACAGTATTGGGCCTGGAGACTCATGCCCAGGAGCAATCAGTACCACATCCCACAGTGCCGGGCGTGGTGGCTCACACCTGTAATCCCAGCACTAGGGAAGCAGAGGCAGAATTGCTGTGATGTGAGTTTGAGGCTGAGCTCAGGGCCAGCCTGAACCACAAAGCGAGACCCTGTCTCAAAAAACAAAAAACAAGAACTTGAACTGTATCAGACTCTGCAAGTTTGCCTGCAACCTGGCAGAAGAAAGTCTGGAGTCTGAGTTAATTTCAGTATTGCAGTAGAGGATTCCGAGGAGTTGTTGGGGTGTGAGCCCTCAGACTGGCAAAGAAGGAACATGTGAATCTCATATGCACTGTCACATTGCAATATTTAATCAGTGTTTTCATTAGAATATTTAATCTGCACTCTCATCAGATATTTGTTTGAATCACATATGCACCATCTCAATAGAATATTTCATCTGTTCTTAGGTATCTGTAGGTTTGGGTTTTTGTTTCTTGAGTTATTTAGTAAATAATGTTATACTCTGTTTTGGTTTTTTTGTGTTCATTGGGTTTTTTCTGTGTATTTTTTCCATTGGCTATAAGTAATGGACATCTAGGTTCTTCCCACTTATTTCAGCTCCCTATTTAGTTTCTTCACCACAAACTTCTAAAGGAATACTCTTACCATGTTTCTTTTTACTGTTTCCAGATATGTAAGCTTTTTGATTTCCCATAATTAAACCAAAAGTCACTCCTGCCTTGTCCAGTATTAGCACTCATTCCTCCACATCGTAAGCTTTTGGCTATTCTACTTCTCATGTAGCCTATTGTCCTACCTGTCCACAGGTTCTGACAAATCAGGTAGCTTCCCTCAATCACAGACTAAACTTCATTGCTCCCGTGTCTTACCCTTACCTTACAAATATCCTCTGAAAATTCTCAATAGTAACCCTTCAAATCAAGTGAAAATACTCCAATAAAATCAGATACTAAATCAAAAATTTCTGCTTCTCTATCACTATTTCCTCATTCAAAGTTCACCTTTAATATCTTAAGCTTCTCATCTACCCACTTTCCATTTTCCTCCCTGCATTTCACTTATCTCATTACAGAACAAGTAAAAATAATAAAGATCATAGTCTGAATAGAGAAAGGAAGTATAACTGCGGGGACTATCATATGTAAGTGTAATGTGATTGAATTTGTTGATGTTTTTATAACAGAAGTAAGTATTGAGACTTAAGGGAAGGTGGTGGAGTGGTAAGCAGTAACAAATCAGCCTTTTCATGCTTTAACTTCTACACATTGGAAAATAACAAGTGGGGAATAAAAGGAAGAGACTTGGGTCTAAAGGGAGAATTGGACCCTACAGAGAAATTGAACAGACAGACCATACAATGCAGAAAAATGAAAGGGCCATCTGCACTTTCTCCTTGGCTCCTGGCTCATGGCAGGAGAAAGAAAGTTTGAATCTACAGAGTCACAGTGAAAACACGTGATTCAGAGGCCCTTCTCAGGGTGAAATACACCAGTGGAACAAGGCACAACAGCTGGTAAGTGACTCCATTCCAAGCATCTGCCATTATCTGGACACCGTTTAGGGAAAGGTCAACTGAACCTGGGACTCAGAGCAGCCATGGGTTGAGACCATCTCAGGGCTCTCGGTGTTGAACTCCCACAGTGCCAGGGTGAGGGACAAGCACAGGAGATAGTCACTGTCAAGGAACTATGGACAGGCTTCTAATAGATAGAGTATTATAAGCTGAATTATTCAATCCCACAACTAGAAGCCAGGTTAAAGCTCAACATACGGAGATTTGAAAGTGCCAGAACTAGCACTCTGACTTAATTCTACTGCCAGCTTGGGAGGATTATCCAGCACAGATCTGGGATCTGACTACCTCCCTTGTCTACCAATAAGAGCAGAGTCATGCTTCAAATTGGACTTTGTCACAGAACAATAGATTTCAGGATATAGCCAAAGCTTGAGAAAGTTCTTTACTTAAATTTGCTTTTCTTTTCTTCTTTGACTTTTTTTGACTCCTTGTTTATGTTTGTGTGTGAACATTATTATTTTTTTTTGGTTATTTTATCCTACTTTTCTTCCTTCTCATCTTCTTCACCAGTTTCCCGAGGCTTGAGTAATCTACTTTGTCCTTCAGTCTTACTTTTTAATCTATTTTTCTTCTTTCATTGACCTATTTTTTTGTCTTCTCTCTTTAAGATTTTCTCCCCTTAGGATAAAAAGTTGCTCTACAGAGTGTATATTTATTGTATATAATTTTAAATTTGTGTGTGCATATATATATATTTTTTGAAGGTGGCAAATTATTATTTATCAAAATTTGTCATTTTCCAGTCCATAGTTCAAGCTATTGTTATCTTTACTACTTTAGCTAAGGTTACATAGTTTTTGTACTCAATTAATCTTCACCACATGCCAATACCTATGTTGTCTGGAGGTCATAAATAATAGTACAGCCCAGTACAAAAGAATTGGATGCTAGGACAAACAGACTAACCTTTTACCCCTAATAAACAGAAGAGGCAGGATCCTGGGAAAGACTCAAAAGCCAAAAGACAGCTATGCCTAGAAGACATCTTTGAAAAGTAGTCATTTCTGGGGCTCAGAGTCCCCCAAGCAAGTACCTCTAACTCACCCAAGGGAAATCTAGGAGAAACACAAGTAGAAAACAATCAAAAGCTATTGAGCTAAATGTTCTGAAATGGTGATAGGACGATTAACAAAGCACACAAATAAGTCTCTTGACAAAAAACCAAATAATTTCACAGGCAAGTAAGGAAATGATGAATATAATGAAGGAAATAGTGAATCTATAATAGATACAAATAAAAAAAAAAGAGCTTAGGAAAAACATGGAAACCATGAGTGTCCACTATAGGAAAGAATTGAATTCCATAAAACAAGTATCCAGGAGATTAAAAATTCTATTGAAAGTATAGACAGGAGAATCAACTAGTGTAAATATAGAATATCAGATCTAGAAGACTGAGTTGCAGTTGGTGATAATCAAATGAAAATACTTTTTTTTAAATTATCTTTATTGGTACATTAAATATACACATCATGATTGCACTCCATAATGGGAATTTGTACCAGTATAAGACACAACTTAATTCTCATTTTTTCCCATAGCCCCAACCACCCTACCACCCCCCCATATATATAAAATTTGTTTCCTTACTTTTTTGTTACAATCTCAACATTGTCCCCTTTCACCTTATTGAAAATACTTCTTAAGATGCAAAGGAATCATGAAAAATCAATCCACTACTGAAGTTGTAAATGAGTTCTAAAATGTATGATAGATATTATGAAATAGGAAGCAAAAGTTCAAAAAGAAAATGGAAAAGGGGAAATAGGGATAAGTAAAGAAGGGGAAGAAAAAAATTGATGGTTAAAAAGGAAACAAAGCTTATGTATATGGAGGGGGTGTTGTAAAGAAGGTAGAGAAGTGGGCAAAAATAAGAATTAAGATGTGTCATGTACTGGTACAAATTCTTAGTGTTGACTGTGATCATAATGTATATATAAAATGTACCAATAAAACCAATTTTTAAATAATCAATCCCACATCAACTAGATTATTCCAAGAGGACAAATCCAAAAATAGTTGGAATCAATGAAAAATCAGAAGATAGCAAAAAAGGACATTAGAAAAAACCTATTTACAGAAGTAATAGAAGGAAACTTTCCCAGCATGGGAAAATAAGTTGACATACAGATAAGTGAGGCATGTAGAACCCCAAAGAACCATGATCAGGAAAAAGTACACATATAAAAGTCGAAGATTCCAGACATTCAACATAAGAACAGAATATTAAAAACTGTTAGGGAAAAGAAAGCAATCAATTATAGAGGAAATTTTATCAGAATCAACAGAGAACACAAAACCTTAAGTCAAGGAGAAGTTGGAGTGAAATAGTACAAGCTTTAAAAAAAAGTCCATCCCACACTGATATACTTTGCAAAACTATCTTTCAAAAATGATGGAAAAATAAGACATCTCTATAATAAAAATCATGTGATGAAATTCTCCACTCTTTGCAGATCAGTCAGGGAAAGTGGCACAGAGACTGAAGTGCAGTGGCCCACATGAGAAAGGAGCTGGGAACCATTGGTCAACTTCCTGTTGGTGGGTTTCCCACAGCTAGGACCTGATCAGAAGGGCGCGAACTCCCTATTCTCTGTGAGGCAGTCGGGAGAAGTGGCACAGAGACTAAGGTGTAGAATCACCACTTTGCTGCAACCGGGGTAAGAACAGAGAGCTGTTAAACCTCCTTTTCCTTGTGGTCCACGCTACACATGATCGTTGAATGGGGAGGGAGCTTCTGGAGATATCACCTACTTCTCTGTGGACATTGAGTAGGTGAGGCAGCGGTGCTGAAACATAGATAGAAGCTCTAAGGGTGTTTCTCTACCTAGTCTATCATGTAAAAAAGAAAAGAAAACACTGAAAGACAGAGGGAATCCTATTGACTACAGCCATTAGTGAGTTGGGTGCATCAGATCTACTCTCAGGATCCAGGACTCTTGCAGAATTCAAGCCTGCAGGAGTTCATTGAGCTCAACTCAGGCATTTTACTCAGAACCTAGACAAAGGATGACAGTTGTCTCCCTGTGGCTAATCAACTTTGATCTGTGTGCTACTGCCTATACCATCTACAGGAGACACCAGATCCATGCCATGAAGGGCTGTTTTGGTCATATTTTGAGTTTGCTGTTGTTGTATATATTGTTATTCTTTTTTTTTTCTTTCTTATTTTTTCTGACTTTTAAAAAAAATTCTATATTCTGCTGTTGCAAAATCTGTTCAATTTCAGTTTTTTCTGCTCTCAACTACTGTCATTTTTTCAGCAGAGTGAAAATAGTCTTCTGTTTCCCTGCCGCTGCGAAGTACCCCTGTTCTCCTCTTTCTTTCATCCTCCCCTGTCCTCCAGTCAGAATCAGTACCTAGAAGTTAAAGGGTTTCAGTCTTTCCCAATTTTTCTTCTTTATATATTATTATCGGAGGGTGAACAAAGTTTCTAGTGGTCCTGGGGTTCTTAGTTGCTTCTTATAGTCTTATAAGACTTATAAACTTAAAGTCTATAGTCTATATATTTGTCCCTTTTTTCTCTGTTATTCTCTTGAATCTGTAAGGTTCCCAAAGTCTATGTGATCTCTGTAGACCCTATAACCCTATTTTTAATCTCTCCCTCTCCTTCTGTCTTTTTACATCCCCAACTGACAAGTGACCTTTTGTTCCCAAAGTGTAGTGTTGTTATATTGAAAGACATGTATGGTGTAAATACATTTTGGATTAGTTCTAAATTGGCATATACTTGCAGATATAACTCATGAGGTTAAAGATATTGGGATAGTAGTTGCCAAAGCTTATCATTACCTGTGCTGGGTCCACACTGTTGATGATACCGATTGTATTATGTCAACAAAGATAATGTGACTGTTCTGTTCAAATACCTTCTATGCTGTGCCAGAATTGAGACTACTTAAGGGTCATTACAGATCCAAGGAGGACAAACCGGGAAATAGCCATCTCCTAAGGGCTCCAAATATTAGGAAGAAAGATACTTGCAACAAACATTTCCCAGACAGCAAGCAAGGAATTAAACCAATAACGTCAGCAATGACAAAGGAATAAAAATGAGGAAAAAAATCCAAAAACCCAGATACAAAGATCACCACCACAGAGAAATCCAGGAAAAGGGAAATGGAGCAAATTAAAGCTCAATCACCAGGACTCTCTGAGATAGTAACAAAAACAGATCTAGATCATTCTGGAGATATCTTAGAATTTTATCTTAGAATTTTATCTTAGAATTTTATCTCTTTGTAGATTTTCCAATTCACAGGAATTGGAAATCTTAGAATTTTATCTCTTTCTAGATTTTCCAATTCACAGGAATATAAGTTTTCAACATGAACTCTAATGATCCTCTTGACTTCAATGTTATCTGTTGTAATATCCTGATTTTCATCTCTAGTTTTTTTTTTTTTTAATTTGAGTCCTCTCTTTTGGTTAGTTTCACTGTTTTTCAGTTTTTCATAGTCTCATAGAACCATTTTTTTAATTTATTGGTCATTTGTGTTCATTCAATTATTTTTGATGTTTCAGGTGCTCATGCATACTTGGTCTTTTACCCTACATTTCATTAATTTTATTTCTGGTCTTTATTACTATTTATCTCCTACTGATTTTGGTTTGGTTAAATTTTTAAAGGCCATAAAGTGCATTATTAGGTCATTTAACTAGATTTTTAATGTTAATGAACTCAACTGAGATGGGAGAGTTACAGGATAAATCTTTTCAGAGAAGGAGAGCTTCTGCAAGTGAGAAAGTGACCAAGTGATAAGGAAGAGGGGACGGAGAGAAGGAGAAAGGTACATACAAAGAGTTAAGATGTGTTATATACATTTACCAACTCTCCATAAGCAGTGTAATCATTATATACTGTAAAGGTACTAACAAGAAACAAATTTTAAAAAATAGATAAGGTGAAATGATATTTAGTAATTATACATTTTCACTTTTTAACTACCATGAAGTCAGCTGATACATCACTGTTTTCAGGAATAGTTATTATTGTATAAATGAGTTTGAAGTGTTGGATTAAACTAAAGATGAACAAGGGCCAGGGATTTAGCTCAGTGGCACTGCACCTATCTTGAAAGCAAAAGGACCTGAGTTCAATCACCGATACTCCCCCCCACAAAAAAAAAAAAAGATGAACAGAAGGGAAGCATATGTATGGACAAAAAACTTATAAGTTGCATTAATGAAGACAAACATGGGAAAATTAAAAGCTTCCAGGACTACGAAGTATTTGGAGGCACTATGTATTTGGGTGAACTTCTAAAGAAAGATTACACTATGTTCTGAGAGTAAAGTATTGCATGAAAGACTTTCACAGACTAAATTTGATTAGTTAAAAAAAGGGAGATGCATATTTGCTGTACAGAGATCTTCAGTGCTGTACATAAGTAACACTTAAATGTGCTGCAGGGGTTCATTTACAATAGGTAAACCTTGTCTAGATTGTACTAACTGGATAGAATCTACGTCATTAAGCAGTTAATTACTTACATAGTCAGTCACATGTTTTAAAGGTTCAAAGACTAACAATGATAGGAGTAGCCACAGTTACCTGAGTATTACATCTATAATCTTTGATAATATTGAATATACAAGACAGCAGAACGCATTACTCTCTTTTATTACTGAAAAGCTCAACATATTTTCTCATTAAGATTTTTATACTTTTCACTTTTGGATTACCACAGTTAAATACTTAAGGAAGCTACTTTTACAAAGAGATTTACATAGCACACAGTTTTAGAGTTTCAAGGGCATAGATGAGAGCTGGTGAGGGCTGTCATATCATGCCAGATAGTAATGGTGAATATTTGAAGAAAAAAGCAGATTACATATAGACATAAGAAGCATAGAGATTTAGGTGGAGGTAGGCTTGCTCCTTTTTTTATTCAAATCTTTATTGGTACATTATAAACACATATCATCATCATCGCATTGAACATTGAGTGTTTGTTGCAGAATATGACATGACTTCTCCATTTTCCCCTTCCCCCACCCTCCCTGAAACCCTCATCCCTTATATACATAAGCTTTGTGTCCGTTTTTTATTGCTATCACATTCTTTTTCCTCTCATTATTTATCCCTACACCCTCTTTCCTTTTAAATATTTTCTGTTTCACAATATCAACTAAATATACTACAACTCATTTACATCTTTATTTTCTCACACCAGAGAAAAGATACGATATTCACACATCTATGACCTATTTATTTCACTTATGAGGATGTCTGGAAGGTATATCCATTTGAGTATATGAAAACAACACTGAGATTTCATCTAACTCCACAAAGAATGGCTGCTATTTCAGAATTAGCCAGCAACAAATGGTGAGGCTGCAGAGAAAAACGAACACTTCTCTACTATTGGTGAGAGTGTAGACTCGTTCAACCTCTGTGGAAATCAGTGTAGAGATTCCTCAAAAAGCTAGGATTGGAGGTCCCATTTGACCTGGCCATTGCTCTGCTAGGTATATACACAAAAGAATTAAAAGATTCATATTGCAGTGACATATATGCACCCATGTTTATGATTGCTAAATCTTGGAAACAACCCAACTGTCCATCAACTGGAGACTAGATAAAGAAGATGTGGTTCTTTTATAGAATACAGTATTATTCTGTCATTAAAAATGATAAGACTGAGGCTTGCTTCTTTTATAACTCTTCTGACAGTTATCAAGGGGTCCTATCATCACTGGATAGCATGAATTCTTGCTTTTATTAGTAAGGGAATTAAAACTAAGTATAAATTTACAAGAACAATTTCCAGTGATAAATTTGGAAGATATAAAAGGACACCAGCTTGGTAGCTGAAGAGCGCACACTCTAACATGGGGGTTCAGACTGACCCACCACACAATGAGAGGACCAGCATTTAAGGATTAGCAGGTGGATGGGATCTGGTTGGTCATTGCCTTAGTCATGGTGCCATAGCTTTGGAACCCCTTAGGCTGAAGGTGATTATTTATAGGTGATTGCAGATTTAGGACCATGACAGGACAGCTCCATGGCAAAATTGAATGTCCCAGGAAATTCTCATGTTTCAGTCTTAGAGGGGGTGAAATTATGTAAATTTGGGGATAATCAAACTTGTTTTGCCAACCTGTAGACAGATATCTCATAAATGATTAACCTAATGCAGAGCTGAGAAGAGATATGACCTAAGATTAACTATAGCAAAGAATACAAAATTAAAATCAAAATTTGTTCTATTTTTAGTTACCTATTGGATGTCTGTGGACCCATATGAAGAATCATGGTGAGGCAGGAGATTAGGATGGAAAACTGGCTGGGCAATTGGGTGTAACTTGTCAGTCACAGAGAACCAGGAGACATGCACCCAAACTTGCATCTGGAACTAATCATAAAGTGCTATCTTCATTTCTTCATACAAGAACTCAAATAGCTTTTTGACAGGATGGCCCACATCTATCTGATGTCAGCCTGAAGTGTGAGAGGATATAAAGATGGCCACCATTACGCTCTTGGCCACTATGTCCTCTCCTTACTCATGCCCTGATCTCATCCTGCAGAGAACTTGTCCTATTTGTAATTGCCTCACACTTGCTCTGCAGGGCATGTTTCTTTTCTTTCCTTTAATAAATGCAAAATCTTCTTATCTTTTGCACTTGTCCAATTCTTTATTCAGGTCAAAAAGAACTAGAAAACACCTCTAGAAGGATTCTCCTGAATCCCAGAAGCTGCTCACAATGGTTCATAGAAAAACAATGGTTTTTAAACTCCTGGTCATCCCAGGGGAAAATGCAAGTCATGCTTTAATGAACATCAACATAGGGGCCTGGGATTCTGCCTCTTTCCCCATCCCTGTGATGGTCCCTTACTATGTTAGTGTTACTGGGAAGCTAGGTCCTAAGAAGTGAGAGCTCATGTTGTGTTTACATGATTAACTGGGTCTTTTAAAGAATATCCTTTTGCTCCACTGAGATTTTTTTTTTTTTTGAGTAAAGGTCTCACTTTGTAGCTCAGACTGGCCCTGAACTCACTAAGAAGCCCAGGCAAGCCTCAGATTCACAGCAATCCTCCTGCCTCTGTTTCCCAAGTGCTGGGATCACAGGCGTGAGCCCCCATGCCTGGCATTGTGGTGTATGGTACTGATTGTTGGTGGGCGTGTGTTTCTATGCCCATCATTGCTGTGTGTGGTTACTGAGGGTCAAACCCAGGCCCTTGAGCTTTCAAGACAGGAACCACTTACCTAAATCCCTGGCCCTAGGTCATTATTCTTGTACAAATTAAATGGGCTGTGTTTACCTAATTTAGAGAGTAGACTTCCATTTATTCCTCAGGTAGCTGTATCCATTTAGTTTGTTTTGAGATTTTGAAGTTTTCCCAACCCTTCATCAGTGGTCTGAACTTTTATATAGACCCCCAATGTTATCAGCATAGAAATGTTACATTTTCTTGAGCTAAAGTGTGAAAACACAAGCTTGTGTGTTCTTATCTATAGTTAAAGATGTCTTATTTCCTTTACAAGTACCCCAACACATCTGATGATTTTCTGTCTAACATTATGATTGAAAAACCATCAGAACTTATGCTTCCAGTGATGTAAGGACTTCCCACTAGGCTCCACCTCTTGAAGGTTCCATCACACATTCCAATGATATACCAGTAGCCCTGGGACCAATTACATGAACCATCAGGAAGGACACAATACAATCATATCCAAACCATGGGATCTTTTGGGGGTTATGGTAAAGTCAGAAATGATGATGAATGATAGTCCTAAATTCCTGAACATGGTTGATGTCACGTTCAGGTGGAGAAGTGTTCTAAATGATGAAGAGATAAGCTTTAAAAAATCTTCTATGAAGGTCATATGACCTATTTTTGGCTGAAAGAATTAACAACCTTGTTAGGCAATTGCTAATTAGCCTATAAATTAATAGTATCGATTATCTGTATTTTCCAGTTTCTGAAACACCAGCACCTTATTAATTTCATATTAAACTTACACTTTAACACTTCTTCCTTTAGTAGCTGCATTAATTCATGGCAACTCAAGAAAAGTATCTGTAAAATTCTTCTGCTTAGCAAAAATGATGTGAAAGGGTATAGAAGGCCCCAAATTAAGCCTGTTTTCTCATTACCTAAGATATAATTTGTCTTTTCACATACACAATGCACAATTTGCAAGTAACCTTAAAC
Source organism: Petromus typicus (assembly GCA_004026965.1). Taxonomy (NCBI): domain Eukaryota; kingdom Metazoa; phylum Chordata; class Mammalia; order Rodentia; family Petromuridae; genus Petromus; species Petromus typicus. The sequence goes on along the minus strand of PVIR01035676.1, from coordinate 879 downwards.
TATCTTATTTAAACCGCACAAGAATTCTATGTAAATGGTTTTGTCTCAATTTAGCAGAAAACTGAAGCTAGGTCAACAAATATTACAATCAGCCTGAAGAAGAGCTAGAGTTCTAACAGAGATCTTTAGATTACTAATTCATTTGTTTTTTATACATGTTATGGTGGTCAGCATAGCTGCTGTTCTGCTTAAAGAAAAACACTTTATGAACCTGGGTGTGATAGTATATTCTTTTAATGTCAGCTTTTCAGGAGGCTAAGGCAGGAGGGTGGGAACTCTGAGGCCAGTCTGAGCAATTTTCTGCAAAAATAAAGAGATGGAGATGTAGTTCACTGATACAGCACTTGCCTAGCATATATCAGGCCTTAGTTTCAGTCTCTACAACAGAAAAAAGTACACAACAAAAGCCATGGTGTGGTTAATGTCACACTCCCTACTTTACTATAAATTTCCTGAAAGGAATGCTATACTGTATTCACTCCTTAAATATACACCCTAAAAGCCTAAAATATAATACTATATACCTGATGCTAACACAGTATTTATCAATTTCTAAGAATCAAAAGTGATAAAAAGATTAAAAAGTTAATCACATAATCAAAATAGATTCATTGGGGAAAAAAGGAGCCACCTCTGTTCTTACCGCTAAAACATGGAATACTGAAGGAAGTCAATAAACTGAGTTCTATTCCTAGCTATGCCATTGATCAGCTTTGTGAATACAGCTGAAGTAGATGAGTCCCCTCTGTGTATTGCAAGTTCCTAAACAGAGAAATGAGGGAAATGGAAAATACTGAAGGTACTTTTATAAATAAAGTTTTATTTTTAAAAATGGGCAAATGAGGAGCGCCCAGGGACTGAGTTTAGCAGCGGGCGGCT
>PVIR01035675.1:0-15891 GCA_004026965.1 Petromus typicus | reverse complement strand
GCCTGGCACTGTGGTATGTGGTACTGATTGCTGCTGGGCATGAGTCTCCATGCCCTGTATTGTATGTAGTTACCGAGGTTTGAACCTGGGTCCTTGCGTTTGCAAGACAGACGCCAGAACCACTAAGCTAAATCCCCAGCCCTACTTTTGGTATTCTATATTTCTTCTGCTTCCATATGAATTTTAGTATTGATTCCTCAAATTCTGTAAAGATAGCTTTTGGAATTTTGATTGGGATTATAATACCTGTGTGTATCAATTTTGGAAAGCTATTTTAACTGCATTGATTCTGACTGTACAGGAACAAGGGACATTTTTTCATTTTATTATATACTCTTCAGTTTCTTTTTTTTAGTCTATAGGTTTAATTATAGAGGTCTTTAAGTTTTTTGGGTAGGTTGATTCCTAAATATTTAATCTTTCTTGATGCTACTGTGAATTGTATTTTTTCCTAATTTCTTTTTCAGTGGGTTCATTATTAATATACAGGAATGCTGTTTGTTTTTGTGTGTTGATTTTGTATTCTTCTGCATTACTGAATTTGGTTATGTTAGAGTCTTTTGGCAGATTTTTTAAAAAGAATCTTCTATGTAGGAGATCATGCCATCTGTAAATAATCATAATTTGACATATATATTTCATTTCATTTTCTTGCTTGCTTGTGCTTACTAATTTTTAAAAATTGATTTTATTGGTACTTTATACATACATTATGATCACATTCAATATTGAGAATTTGGACCCATACATACATCTTGATTCTCATATTTTTCTCATTCCCCTATAATCTCCTACTTCCTGCATCCATAAGCTGTTTCTTTTGGGGGGGGGCGTGGGACAGGCTCTTGGTTTGTAGTTCAGGCTGGCCCTGAGCTCACCATGTAGCTCAGGCCACCCTCTAACTCATAGCAATCCTCCTGCCTCTGCCTCCTGGTACTGGGATTACAGACATGAGCCACCACTCTCGGCATTGTGGTGTGTGGTTACAGGGATCAAACTCAGGACCTTGCACTGGTCAGGCAAATGCCAGAACCACTGAACTAAATCCCTGACTCCCATCAAATTTATTCTTTCCTTCTTAACTTTCCCCTACCTGCCCTTTCCCTTTTATTTTTGAGCATTTTCTTCCTATTTTGTACTACCTATCATCCATTTTCACATTCATTCCCACCTTCAGTTTCTCATACTACAGAAAAAAATGGTATTTACACATCTGTGTCTTATTTATTTCACTTATGAGTATGTCTTCAAAGTGCATCCATTTAAGTGTAAATGACTCAAACTTATCATTCTTTATGAGTAATATTCCATTTTATATTTAAAAATCTTTATCTAGTCTCTCATTGATGGACATTAAAAATTTAGCCATTACAAATTTGGGCTCCTATAAACACGGGTGCACATATGTCACTGTAATATGCTTCCTTTAATTCTTTCATGTGTATAATTGCCTGAGAAATAGCAGGGTCAAAGAGGACTTCAAGTCCTAGTTTTTTGAGGAATCTCTACACTCATTTCCATAGTGGTTGTGTCAATCTACATTCCCACCAACATTGAAGAAGGGTTCCTTTCTCCCCACAGCCCGGGCAGTATTTGTTGTTGGTTGATTTTGTGATAGCAGCCATTGTTTGTGGAGTGAGATGGAATCTCAGTGTTGTTTTCGTCTGCATCTCTTGAATGACCAGTTGCTCTTTCTAATTTAATCAGTCAGTGCTTATTAGAGAAACAGTTTTAATGCAACATATATAAATATTAAGAATTTATAGGCCGGGGATTTAGCTCAGTGGTTCCATGCCTACCTTGCAAGTACAAGGGCCCAGGTATGATCCCAGATAGCCACCTAAAAGAATGTGGGGTGTGGAGACTCACCCCCACCAGCAATCAGAAGACAAATCACAGTGCTGGGTGTGGTGGCTCACGCATATAATCCCAGCACTTGGGAGGCAGAGGCAAGAGGACTGCTGTGAGGTCAAGGCTGAGCTCAAGGCCAGTTTGAACTACAAAAGGGAGACCCTGTCTCCAAAAAAAAGAATTTATAAAATTGACTTACAGTGGCTGCCCACAGAGTCAGGTGTGGAAATGGGCAAATGTTCTTTCTGCACACTGGAGATCCAAAGGATCCAGTCGAATACCCAGAGCTCACTGTAGTGTCTTGTGCAAGCACGTATCAGGAGACCAAAGGGTCTGTCATGGAAAGCTGAAGGATCTGCACTGGAAGGCTGAAGGGTCTGTGCCTGAAGCCAGAAGATTATGTCCATGGTAAAGGTGGAGACTAGAGCTCCTCTGAAGAAACAAGCAAGTCTTCCTTTTTTGGTTTTGTTCTTATACCATTCTAGTGACTGCCCTACCTTGGGTGGGTCTTCCACATCCAGAACTATGTTGAGCCAATTTACTCAAATTAACACAATCAATTAACTATCACAGTAATATTTCTAATATTACTTGAACAGGAGGACATCTTTTTCTTGTTCCTAATTTTAGAACAAAAGCTTTCAGATTTTCTCCATTTAATATGATGATGAAAGTAGGCTTGTTCATAAAGGTCTTTTACTAGATAGTCATTTTATACTTATTTTCTTTAGGTGTAAAAAAAATTATGGATAGATGTTGAGCTTCACTAAAGGCTTTTTCTGTGTCTGTTGAAGTGAGCATGTGATTTTTGTCCTTATTTCTACTTATGTGGTGTGTTACATTTATCAATTTGTGTACATGGAACCATCCTTGCATTTTTGGAGTGAAGCCCACTTGGTCATCATGTATGATCTTTTTGATGATTCATTGCATTGTGTTTGCCAGTATCTTATTGAATATTTTTGTATCTACTGTATGTTTATTAGAGAGGTTGCCCTGTAGTACCCTCTCTTGGTTGGGTCCTCTTCTTGTTTGGGAATTGGAGTAATGCTTTCTTCCAGCGATGACTTTGAGAATATTTGTTTCCCTTCATTTTCATTAAACAGTTTGAGTGATTTTGGTTATAGCACTCCTATAAAGTCCTTGTAGCATTTGGCAGTAAATCCATAAAGACTTGGGCTTTTCTTTTTTTTTTTTTTTTAGGTTTTTTGAGACAGGGTCTCGCTTTGTGGTTCAGGCTGGCCCTGAGCTCAGCCTTCAACTCACATCACAATCCTCCTGCCTCTGCCTCCCGAGTGCTGGGATTACAGGTGTGAGCCACCACGTCCGGCACTGTGGTATGTGGTACCGGTTGCTGCTGGGTGTGGGTCTCCACACCCAGTATTGTTATGTGGTTACCGGGGAATCGAACCCAGGCCCTTGCGCTTGCAAGACAGGCGCCGGAACCACTGAGCTAACTCCCCGGCCCGACTTGGGCTTTTCTTCGTTGGTAGGTTATTTATTACTGCTTTGATTGCATTATCTGTTATTGGATTATTTAGAGTTTTTAAATCTTCTTGGTTCAGTTTTGATAATTCCTATGCATCTAGGAATCTATTTCTTTTGAATTCTCTTGTATATTGGTATCCAGGTCTGTGAAGTGGCTGTTAAAAATGTTTATTTTGCCAGGGTCTATTGTGATTTCACATTTTGAATTTCTAGTCACATTAGGTCTTTTCTTTTTTGGTACCAGGGGATTGAACTCAGGAGCTTGCATTTACAAGACAGCTGCTAGAACCACTGAGCTTAATCTCTGGCCCTACTGATTTGGGTCTTATCTTTCCCATTTTTTGGTTATATTGGCTAAGGGTAAATGTATCTCATTTATTCTTTCAAAGGTTCATTAATTCTTTGGATTTTGGAGGGGGTCTCAATTTCATTGATACCTTTAAAATTTTAAATAAAAAACTTTATTAAACCAAAAATCTGAATGCTACACAATTTACAAACTTAAAATGTAAGACTGAATAGACTCCAGCACATTGATAGAATTGTACAACCATAACCATAATCACACTTAGGTCGTTTTTGCCATCCCAGATTAAAAACACTCTAATGACACTAATAATTATCTCCCAACCACTGAGCTACTCCTCTTCATTCTTTTTCTATACTGGGAATTTCCTACCCGGGAATAATCTCTGTACCTTTACTTCAGGCCTACCACATCCACTGCCGAGCTTTCCCTTCTGTGGGCCTCTCTCTCTCCTCCCTCCTATTTAATCACAGTATTCCAAAGCAGCCGCTGCTATCAAGTTCCCACCCAACTGCTCAGGCCTTGCTCAAACTCCTGCCTGCACAACCCTGGGAGAGTCTTTCCGGCCTCTTCTACCCTTCAAGGAACCTCTTTTCGGTTAACTCGGCTCTCTGTGTTTCTGTCTACAGGATCTTACCAAGCCACATGGTCTGCTGCCTCTGCCAATTTAAAAACGATATTGAGGTTGTCTGTGATACGGTCAAACTGCAGTGTGACAGCACATGTGTGATGAATGCCACACAGTGTCGTGAGTCTCATCTGCCTGATTATAAAGTTTTCATTTTATTTATTTATTTATTTATTTATTTATTTATTTTATGGGACTGGGGATAGAACTCTGACCCTTGTGTTTCCAAGATAGGCACAATATCACTTGAGCTAAATCCCTAGCCCTTATTTTATTTGTCTTTTAATTTTTTCTGGTGATGTTAAATGTTAAATTAATGGTATAGATACTTTCCTTTTCTTTGCTCATCAGCGTTGAACTCCCTATCCTTCTGAAGTGCTGCCCTCAGAGTCAGGTTCTCGGTTATACTGCACAATGCAGTGATAGAACTGTCCAAACGCATAAGGACCGAGAGGAAGCGACAGGAGATGGGAGCACCGCTCATGGCCACGCACCGTGCACTGTGCTCTCTGCTTGGTGCTTTGCCTTCTGACGATGGCTTAGTTCATGATGTGCAATGTTGTTTATGAGCTGGTTTTATATACTTAGGTCTCAGGTTTCTTCAACCTCAGGGCAGCTGTAGATTAGTTTTGTCTTTTGTTTGGAACTGTTTAAAAGAGTGTAAGTGATGCCATTTTATTTGGAACTTGAGAATTTCTTTTTTATCTTTTTTTCTTCTTTTTTTGGCAGTACCAGGGATCGAACTTGGGCCTTTGTATTGCCAAGGTAGGGAGGTACCAATTGAGCTAAATCCTTGGCTGGAACGTGAGGGTTTCTGAGTGCACAACCAGGCACTGCTGCCAGGCTCTTCCCAGGGAATTCAGGTCCTTCCATTCCTTGACCAGCCATCCTGAGCTTGTTCTGAACCTCAGATGACTCAGGTGCATCTAAGTGATTTTCTGCATATCAGATTTATTAACTCCCAGCTAATGCTTGCAAAGTGTGACTCCTTTCACACCCACATAGCGCGAACATAGGTCTCCACCAGGGATCGGAGCAAATAATAAGTAATAACATTCTGCTCCTTATGCAAAAGCGATATTGGTTGGTTTTCAGCACACTTTTTCACCAATTACATTATTCAGCCCTCCATCAGAGGTGAGGAAAATAGGTCTCGTCTAGCAGGTGAAGAAAACGAGATTAGAGGTGTCAAGTTCCAGAGCTTCCTGTCCAGGTCTCTCCCCAGTTCTGGGCTCTCCGCAAGCCCATGTTGCTCTTTTCTCCTGATCCTTACCTTCTTCTCTGGCCCTCACCACTGATACTATAGTCGCTTAATTCTTCTGGAAGAGAAACCCAGATACACAACGGGCACTTCGCTCTCACACCATCAGAAGCTTTGAATGGTTAGAAATACTAGAACAGGGTGGAGCCTTTTGTTATGGGCCCAGGACCGTGGTGGTGAACCTATGGCACACATGTTATTGTGTTTCTCTTTTAAGACAAAAGATGTTCATGCAGAGGTATTTTTTCCTAAATTAAAACCTCAGCACTGAGGTTCAGTTGCAGTGTGGGCACGTTGCAAGTAAGTGGATTTGGGGTGGCCGTTTGGCCCTCAGTCTGTAAAAGTCCGCCGTCACTGGGCTCGGATATGTGGGAGCAGGGCCGAGCGAAGGCGGAGAGAGGAAGCCTTGTGCTCCCGGTGCTGTGGAAACAGTGAGACAGTCGGAGCAGAGGATCTGAGCAGGCGCAGTAGGTCCGCAGGGCAGCTTGCAGAGAGGGCTGGAATTTGCCAGTATTTGGCCTTTTACTGAGTCCCCATCAACTGGCTGTCCTAAGTGAACTTCATGTGTTTCCCACCAGGGAATGTTCTGAGAAGGAACTCACTTTCCCAAGAGAGGTCTTTTTCTTTTTCTCTTGAGCCTTTCATAGATTTAAGTTTGGGTTTCTTCTAGTCCTTTCCAAATGGCCCTCAAATATTTACTGGTCTCTAACTGGCATGTAGAGCTGTGGGCTGACAGACAGCTGGCTGGCTATCAGTCTCCTAGGTTGACAGCAGTTTCTTCTCTTCTGACAGTGAGAGAAAAAACCTTAGGGAACCCGGAAGGCCCCTTGATGAAGGCGTTACAAGCCCGGAAGAAGAGCACCAGCACCGAGCTGATTATTGGGACTGAAAAGTTAGCATCAGAGAACAGTGGCATCCACTCGCTGGGCTTGAAGAAAGACCAGCTGGACATGAAGGATGAAGGTGATATTATCAATGCACTAAGTTACATCCTGCCTTACTTCTCACAGGGAAGTCCGGAGGGTGTAGAGTTAACACTGTTACCATTCATCCAGCTGCTTTTTTCAAATGTACAAAATGGAGAGCATTCCCTGGGTCATTTGAAAGATAATACAAGGAACTCTTTGCAACCTGCATCCAACAGTTTGACTTTCGCGAATAAACTGAAGGAGCTGTATTTTCTGAAAAACTTGTTAGATGCAGAAATTCAGGAAAAAATTGATGAGGTGAAAAAGAAAGAGAAAGATGCCATGCTTATGCGCTCTAGACTTTTTGGTCCCAAATTTCTACGCCAAATCTTTCCAAAGAAGTTGGGACGTGCTCCAGCACAAGAAAACAGTGTGGCAGAGGACTGGGGTGCAAGGAAAAGGCTTCAAAGAGTGAGGAAGGTCCTCGAGGAGCTGAAGCATGCACATGAAGGTCATTTCAAGGAAGCAAGGAAACAGAAAGTCAGGGTGGAACGCAGTGCCCAGCCATTCTTGGTGGATGTCACCAAAGGAAGAAGCCTCGGGACACCCTTCCAAAGGGAGCTGGAGCAGAAGCAGAGAGCATTAGGGCCTAGGAAGTTGGTGGGAAACCCCTTGCACACAGAGCCTTCCCTCGAAGAGGATCAGCAGGCAGCAGTCTCTTCTTTTCTGAAACCTCACTGGAGGGGCAGATCTCCCTCTTCCATCCCTGCCAAAGCCCCACCTGAGATGAGAAAGAGAGTGAGTGACTTCACCTACAAAATTTTGGTTTTAGAAAATGTACATCCTCGAGTGAAAACCACAGAGGGTACCAAGCCAGTCGTACATCCTGGAAACTTGCATTACTTTCATAAAACTCACCCTTTTGTGGCCCACAGAACATTCAAGGCTAAGCCGAGTGGAAAGCCAAGAAAGGAAAATGCACACAGTAGACCGAAGCTTACACAGAGGCCTCCATTCTCGGCACTGGGGAGTCTGGCCATTTCCCCCTCAGGACAGCTCTTCTCATCTTCAAGGGACCTGAGTTTTCAGGAGAATCCTGTCTCATTGTATCCTCCTTCAGAACTTTCTGAAGAAAGCACCCCGGTAGAAAACCGTACCAGAGTAGATACTTTGGAAGGAAAGGATTTTGCAGTAGACATTAGTGTGGCAGAAGAAACTATCTCTCAAAACACATCTCACAAGAATCCTTCTGCTGTACACTCTGCTGTGACTACACTCAACCCAACTACAGCTATGAACCAGACCAGGGAGGCACAATGGGAGCACCCCAACACGGGCACTGGCTCACCCCCCAAAAACTCCACCTCCCCATCACCATTATCTCTAGGTGATCAGTTTGAAACTTACCTAAACCAGCAGCTTTGGCCCCTCATCCCCAACAATGACATAAGAAGGCTGATTTCCCATGTCATCAGGAGTTTAAAAATGGACTGCTCTGAGCCCCATGTGCAACTGTCCTGTGCCAAGCTCATCTCCAAAACGGGCTTCCTGATGAAGGTTCTCAGTGAGCAGCAGAAAGCCAAGGTGTCCAAAGCCCAGTGGGATGCAGACCACTGGAAAAACGAGAACTATATCAACGACAGCTCAGAAGACCAGGGTGAAGAGAAGGAGCTGGAGTCAAGGGAGGTGAGGACAACTACCTAATCTGAGGGTCTGCTGTGAAGCATCCAAGGGGGAGGACCAGGGGATCTTAGACTGTATTTTGACTTGGCCACATAACTTTGGCCAGGACAGCAATGCCCACTGTGCTCCTTGAGAAAACGAAGCTGACCTGATACACATGATAAACAAACTAGAGGAGGGCATGCATGATACTATTTGTAATATACTCCATTTTGTGTAGTTTTAACAACTTGCAAACCACTTACCTGGAGGGATGAGATCTGAAAAGTCAGCTTTCATCCTTGCCATCCTTGTTACTTAACAAAAATATCCTCTGTCTCTCTCTCTCTCTCTCTCCCCTCTCAGCTCACGGTAGAAGTTCCAGGATATGGCTATAAGAACAAACTGATCTTGACACTATCTGTGACAGGAGTAGCGACAGTGTTGATGGTAATCTTCTGTCTCATTGAGGTAAGGATAACAGTTGGTTCCAGGTCCCTGCATGGACTCTTTCCCACTGATCCAGCTCTTTTTGTCTGTATTAACACTGTCACCTGGCTTCATTCCAGCTGCTTTACAAAATAGTTCAAGTTCTGGATTTGGTGGTGTTACTGGCTTTTGGGATGCTGTGGACTCCTTTTAGAGGTTCATTTTTTCTAGATTCTTTCTGTCATGAACAAAGAATTGGTTAAGACAAGCACAAAGGTGGTGAGATTTTATATTTATTAAAGGTAGGAAAAGAAATATCCTCTGCCCAGTTAGTGCAGGCCAATTAAGAGTAGGAAAATAACTACATTCCATGTAGTAAGAGTAGACCACTGTGAAAGAGACACAGTGGCCATGAAGAAAATGGCTGCTGTGTTTTGGATCTCCTACTCAAGCTGATGTCAGAACGAGGCCATCTTATAAAAAATCTGCTTGAGTTTTTGGGAGAAGAACTGAAGACAGCAATCTCTGGCCCCAAGTGCAGGGCTCTGAGAAATGTTTTGCACATGTGTCCTGGAACTCAGTAATACTCACATCCCCATCCAGTTTGTCATGCCCTAATCACCTGACTTATTTCCCCTGAGAGACTTAAGTTCCCATAATTCTTTATGGTGTTGTGAGAGTGGGGATCTCCATCTTCATAGAACTATTTCCTGCTGAAAGGGGCTGTAGGTCCTACCTACTGGGGATTATGTTCTTCCCAACTATAAAGATCTATGGCTCATAGGAATGGATTCAAATAAATAAAAACTTATCATAAGATAATAAGAAAGAAGTTAGTGTCTGTATGTGAAGGACTGTGGACTTACCTGTTTAATGGGAAAAAGTTTGGTGACTTTATTAAGAGAGTTAATTTCCTATTAGGTTGGGGATATGCAGCCCAAATATGACAAGGAGCAAGTCAGCCTTCTATGCTTCCTGTGGAGGAGAATGTATGGCAAAGAGAGATGTTAGATAAATTATTGAAAGCCTGAGAGCTGTAGCCTTAGCAAGATTAACTTCATTATGGATTTAATTGAAAACTGGAGTCTCATTACAGATGCCCATTTAAGCTGTGATGAATAGGATCATTAGTGACTCTATTTATCTACACCCACAGCAGTGTCTTGCTTTTTGAAGAGAAGGCTTGGATTTTCCAGAGGTTCTTGGGACTAGCTTTCATTTTTGGATGGTCCTTTTCTGTAGACAATTCAAATGGGGCTGGCTTTATTCTACAAAGATGAATCCATTTATCTTTACCATCTTTACTGCAGTGGGTATGTCAAAGATCACTGAAAAGGTGCCCTTCCATTTTTTAAAATTCAAATCTTTATTGGTACATTATGAATACACATCATCATTGCATTCAACATTGAGAGTTTGTACCAGAATATGACACAACTTGATTCTCATTTTTCCCTTCCCCTACCCATCCTGCATCCCCTCCCCCATATACATAAGCTTTGTTTCCTTTATTACTATCACATTCTTTTCCCCCTCATTATCTACCCCTACACCTTCTTTCCTTTTAAATATTTTCTGTTTCACAATATCAACTATATATACTGGAACTCATTTATATCTTCATTTTCTCATATCAGAGAAAAGATATGATATTTACACATCTGTGACCTATTTATTTCACTTATGAGGATGTCCTGAAGGTATATCCACTTGAGTATGAATGACTTAATCTTATCATTTTTAATGGCAGAATAATACTCCATTGTATAAAAGAACCACCACCTTCTTTTTCCAGTCTCCAGTTGATGGGTATCTGGGTTGTTTCCAAGATTTAGCAAGCACAAACTGAGCTGCTATAAACATGGGTGCACATATGTCGTTGTGATATGAATCTTTTAATTCTTTTGTGTATATTGTGTATATACCTAGCAGAGCGATGGACAGGTCAAATGGAACCTCCACTCCTAGCTTTTTGAGGAATCTGCACACTGATTTCCACAGAGATTGTACAAGTCTACACTAGTTGGTCACTGGGAGTCCTTTACTTACAACTTTTTTTTCTTTTTGAGACAGGGTCTCACTTTGTAGTTCAGGCTGGTCCTGAACTCAGCCTCAAACTCAGTAATCCTCTTGCCTCTGCTCCCTGAGTGCTGGGATTATAGGCGTGAGCCACCATGCCCCACACTGTGGTATGTGGTACTGATTGCTGGTGGGCATGAGTCACCACACTCAACATTGCTGTATGTGGTTATGGGATTGAACTGGTGACCTTGCACTTGCAAGGCAGGTGCTGGAGCCACTGAGCTAAATCCCTGGTCCTTTCCTTACAACTTTTGATAAGCACTCAATTTCCAGGTGGTCCCCTTAGGCCAGGAGCAAGCAGGACTTGGTCCCTATACAGTTGGGTAGCTTGTTGTACTCGGTCTAGATTAATAAGTTATTATGAGTCTGTGGTCATTGGGTCTATTACAAAGATAGAAAAGGCCTCCCATATAATATTTCAAATGGACTCACATTCTTGAGGAATTTTAAATCTTCATGAGGGCTAGCCATTGGCAATAACTACAGCCAAGAAGTCTTGGCAAGTTTTGCCGGACTTTGCTTTAGGGTCTGGTTGACTTTCTTGATGTTTCTGGAGGCCTGAGGTCTCCATGTAGAATGGAAATGGTACAATGGTACCTCAGTTCACTAACTTGACTTGCTCTATGATTTTGTAAAGGATGGCCACCTTTGTGTTCTTGTGGGAAAGTAGCCATGGTTGTGTTTTTCATTTCATGCAGTTTGCAGACAAAGACACAATTTTGCCAAATGCTTCTGCTTGTGAACCAAACTGTTTACAAACAACAGCATTCATAAATGGAGGTACTGCTGTATTGAGCCTTCTGGAGGCTCACTTGGAAAGTTCTATGAGATCAGGGGTGGAGGCCTCCGTCCAGGGACTCCCTAAGCCACTTAAGACACAGTATGCTCTTTAGAGATCAGGGTGGACCCAGAGGCTCCTTTAGACTGTGACCCCCTGACTCCTTAAAGAGAAAGGTGCTGACAACAGTAGATCCCTTAGGAGCTCCCAGTGATCAGAATAGCGTCCCTCGGGGAGCTCTCTCAGCCACTTGAACCCAAGAGATCAGGATGATTGTTAGTGTTTTCTCTGTGGAAATCCAACCGCTTTTTGTTACTTTGGAGACACTCACTACATTTTTACTGCTATTGTACTTGGGCTTACAGCTGGGACCTTTTTCCCATTTTCTAGTGAGTATTTGTGGTATCTAGAAAAGTAAATGAGGTTTGTGCACGGCTCTGTTGATTTTGTATCTGATCACCTTACTGAATGATTGTATTACTTCCAAAAACATTTTTATTGATTCTTTCAGGTGTTTTGTCCTTCACTGCTATACAAATAATGATGGTTTTGACTCATCCCAATACTTAAACTCATCTATTTCTCTGGCTGTTTTGATTAGGACACCTCCTGAATAAGGATGGAGCAAAGCAGTAATGACAGGCATTCTACTCTTTTTCTTAATTTTGTTTTCTATTTAGTTATTCCATTTTCCACAGAATCAGAGTTTGAACCCAAAGCCTTTGCATTGAGCTACATCTTAACCTTTTAAAATATTTTACTATGTTTTCTTTTGAGACCAGCCATTGCTAAGTTGTCCAGGCCACACTTGGACTTGCAATGGTTGTTTCAGCCTCCAGAGTGCCGGGACCCCACGCATATACCACCATACCTGGCTTTGTTCTTGATTTTAAAATAGTATTGATGTGCAGATTTCTGTTAGATCTTCTTATCAAGTTAGGATATTTTCCTTTAAGAATTTTTATTAGAAAGTATATGTTGAATTTTATCTAAAACAACCAATAAAATGTATTAAGTACATGGGAGTGGTGGCGTATACCTTAAAACCTCAAAATCATCATTTTGGGAGGCTGAGGCAGGGGGACTGCAAATCTGAGCACAACTTGGGCAATAACTAAAAAAGAACATTTATAAAGAAAGGATTGGGGATGTAGCTCAGGGCAAAGGTCCCTGGTTTCAATCCCCAGTACTAAGCAACAAACAAACAAGCATGCCAGCTGTATGTAAGAACCTAAGGTAGGTACTTTGGAAAAGTCAATCAACTGTGACTATCAGGGTAGAATTCCTGTCTTCAGACAGGCTGCCACTCAGAGGTAAGACTTTTCATTCTTTTATTGTTTTTGTTTTTGAGACAGAGTCTCACTCTGTAGTTCAGGCTGGGCTTTAACTCAGTTTGAAACCCAGGCTGGCCTTCAGTTCATGGCATTCCTCTTGTCTCAGCCTCCTGGAGTGCTGCAATCAGAGGTGTGCCCCACCATACCTGGCTAGATAAGATTTAGGATCAAAGAAAAGAACAAAAGAACAAGTAAAGACTGGGATACTGTGGATACTCATGATTTCTTTTTTTTCCAAAGCAGATTTATTCCCATAAAATACCTTCAGAAGAAAGTGAAGGATTCTTAAGGTAAATGTGAGTCTGCCGATCGACACTTCTGTGGTGCAGAGCGGTTTGGGGCTGGGCTGGGGCGCTGGTGTGCACAACTCAGGCTGTCTGAATGGGGAGCTGCGGCCTGGTCCTAGGAGAACTAGAACTAGAGGCAAACTTAGAGCTCATCAGTTTTTAATCCCTGGATGTAAACAGTGTGGAGTGGAGACCACCTGGGGCAGAAGAACCCTTCCTCCTTCTGAGGTCTCACCTGGCTTCAGCAAAGCTAAGATGGGCTGAATGAGCAGGAGGCACCTGTTGTCACCACACTTCCAGTGCCCAGGGTGAAGGAGGTGGGTTTGGTGTGACTTGCTTCTGCTGTGGAGAACGCAGGCACAGCCAGAGACCTGCCCAGGTCCTAAACTGGGTCTGTCAGAAGGTGGAATACATGTTCTTCTTTGAAGGGAGCAGAAGTGCACCTTTGCACACTTCCGGTTCCCGTGATCCTCTGCTCCATTTACTTAGACTTCATAGCCTTCTCACTAGGAGAGACCTATGTGATGATAGTAGTTTGTCTCTTCCTTTGTAATAAAGAAATGATGAGGAAGAATGACAAACAATCTTGGTGTGTGGTCAAGCTGCTAGTTAGTGTCAGGATGCAATTCTTTGCCCACAGCCAGGCACCTTTCCTTGGAGATACTGTGCTTGGGCTGTGAGCCATGATTTGTCACACTTGTTTATAGACCCTGATGATGGCAGGAGTTTGACATGGTGTGTTCTGTTTTTTTCTGTTCCCAAATTCTTTTTTCTTAAATTAACTAACTAATTTATTTTTGTGACAAATTCTTGCCAAATTGCCAAGGCTGGGCTTGAGCTTGCTATCCTTCTGTGTCAGCCTCCCAGCTAAGATTACAAGTGGGTACCACCACACATGTAAGGTCATCTTGTGTTTTAGTATTAATTGTGTCTTTTAAACTGATTTCACAATTCATTCATTAGAAATAGTCCTCACGTGAAAGTCTCTGAATGGCACAACTTTACTAGTTGGACTTGGGTGTTTGCTTGATGTGCTGACTGCTTCTGCTGTAGGATAAAACAGCTAGGAAAACAAAAGCACCTTCTAGTTCCTCCCCAGCAGTGGCTGCCTGTGGGACAGGTGTGCAGGGGCTGATGTGAAACATTTCCACTCAGTTTGGTTGTGCAGTTTGTTTGCTGCACGAGGCACCTGACCTGTGGTATAGGTGGGGGTGATGGTCCTATCCGGGTCCCACCATGTCAGGTCCAGAGGTCTCCCCAAAAACCTTGTGAAGCCCTGGTAATAGACGGAGCCTCTGAAAGCCAGCATTATGGAAGTGCTTTCAGGACCCCAGGCATGGGGGAACGTGCTCTTTATGATGATGGACTGAAGTCCAGCTTTTGTCCTAATGCGACCTGAGATATGTGGTTTGAGATGAAAAATAACACGAATCACTAAGTGTCTTGTACATGTGTTTTCCCTCAAGGGGCATTCTCCAGGCTTGGCGTGGAAAATATGACTCAGAACATGAGAGGGAGGTAAGCTGAAGGGGGACTCAGTGCTGGGTGGGAGGGGAGGGGAAGCAGAAGTCCAAGTCCCCTGTGTTCTCCAGGAGGGCGTCCCAGTGTGGCTCAGGGACATTTACACACCCATGAGTGCCTCACATGTGAGAAAGGTGGCGGCAATGCTGCGTGACAAGGACTCTTCCGATGAGGAGATTTTCACAAATACAAGGTAAGTGGCCAGGGATGACTTAAAGTTCCTGTCTGAAATGAAGGGTTGGGAAGGCTTAACTGCTTCATTGTTTTCCAGGGAGATCCACAGAGTCACCACACAGGCAGGGCCCATGGAGTCGGCTGTTGAGGATTAGGAAAGTGGAGCACTCAAGGAGGTGCCCACAGAGTGACCCCAAACTGCCTCAGGTGAATGGCAAGTTTTATTTTGGCATGTTTATAGAATAATTGTTTCTTTACATTAAAATGTGTAACATGCATAACCACTTCTAGCCATGTAGTAGGAATTTAAAGGATTAATAATTAAATTTTTGTGTGCATACAACAGAAGGTAGAGGCAGAAAACAAGTGGGATTTCAGCGTGGATCCTTCATAGCAACCGTGCTTCTGGAAGAGGAAGTGCAACCTTCTTGCCCTTGACAGGCAGGAAAATCAGCTTCTGCAACCAAATACACATTCCTGGGTCTGGTATTTATAGTCGTCCATCCCTGAGCCCAGCAATACATGGAAGCATGAGGGCTGGGAACAGCCCAGTTTTTGGAAGCAGAGTCCATTGAGCTTGGCCAGGAGTCCTCTGCTCCCTTGACCTCTGGGCAAGGGAAGTGTCCCCATTTCTACAATACTTGAGGACCCTATGCCTCCTTCCATTTATATAGCTGGCTATTGGGTGTATGGCCTGTACTAAAGACTTTGAGGCTACTTTTGCTAAAAACAGTACCTCTTCAAATGGGCCTGTAGAAGTCCATTCAGTAATATTCAGGATTATAAACTTGGCATCTCTCCATGAGTCATTCTGTCAGCCCCCTTGGATTCTAAAGATCACGGATCTGATACATGACCATCTTGTGAGGAGTGAAGCACATGCTGTCTTACACATGTGTTTTCCCTCAGGGGCTTTTCCCCAGGTTTTGCTTTCTATTTACTTATGCCATTTTTCACAGAATCAGAGTTTGAACCCAAAGCCTTTGCACTGAGCTACATCTGAACCTTTTAAAATATTTTATTATGTTTTCTTTTGAGACCACAGGCAACAGCACCTTCCTTATCACTGCTGCAGACAAAGGCACCCTGAGGTGATGATCAACCAGACCACCTTTGCCCAACTGCTCAAGTTTGTATAGTTCTGGTGTCCCTGACTTTGTAATCTGGGAGCTCATGTCAAC
>PVIR01035674.1:0-16290 GCA_004026965.1 Petromus typicus | reverse complement strand
GCAAGACAGGTGCCAGAAACACTGAGCTAAATCCCCAGCCCTTTTTTGACTTTTTGAGACAGGGTCTTACTTTGTAGTTCAGGCTGGCCCTGAACTCACTATGTAGCCCAAGCTAGCCTCAAACTCACAGCAGTCACCCTGTCTCTGCATCCCGAGTGCTGGGATTATAGGTGTGAGCCACCACACCCAGGATTGTGGTGTGTGTTTACTGAGGATCAAACATGGGATCTTGTGCTTGCACAGACAGATGCTGGAATCACTGAGCTAAATCCCCAGTCCCGTATCAACAGTATTTTAAAACCATTTGGACCACTGGCTGCTCCACAGTGCACTGAGCAAAACCCCATTCCCCAGCTCGGTCAGATTGCACCACTTGCCAGTGGCACCTAAGAGGAGGCCCACACCTTAAGGAAGAGCCACAAGTTCCCATCTCAATACCTGTTTTCAAGCCGTGTCTCAGGGAAACTGAGCCAAGGGTTTTAGAATTTAATGAACCCCGAACTTCATGTGACACATCCCACAAGACTTCATTCAAAATTTCTTTCTGTTTGAGATAGAATAGAATTTTAAGCCTTAAATCACTCCTCCATTCCTCCACTTTACCAATTCATAGCCAAAATGACTGTGCCCTGGTGAAGTTCAAATAGGAGTTCTCTCGACGATTGGGGTGGAGAGAAGAGGAAGAGCTGGGAATATAAGCAAAGCAGCTTCTTTCTGGGCAAGAGAACTGGGTTGCTACAGTGCTGTGGAAGCAGCTCTCTGAGGGACTCATCTAGTAGAGCACTTTTGGTGACATAAACACCTTGAAATTGTAGAGAAAGGGGATGAAGGAATGTTTTTACCTATTCCTTCACGAACTTGTTTTTTAAGAGCTGGAACAGGGATGAATGCTAGAAAAAGAAATGGTTAGCACTATTTTTTCCTTTCCACATTCCTTAGAGAGGAGAGTAATATGGGCTGAGACCAACATTCCAAAAATAGCAATTACTTTCACCAAAGGCTTCTCTTCTGATTACCCTTTTAGAGATGCAGGCATATGTCTTAGTTACTTTTTTCATTGTTAGAGCAAAATACTCAACACTCAAAACTAAAGGAAGAAAGATTGATTTCAGTTCACAGTTTATACAAGTGTCAACCCATAGTCATCTGGTTCCAAAGCAGCATGGGATGGCAGACAGGCATTGAAGAAGTGGAACAACTGCTGATGGTATGGAGGACAGGAGGCAGCAGAAGCAGCAAGCAGCAGCGACAGCAGCAGCCATCCTTCTTTCCCTTCTATTCCATCCAGGCTGCCAACCTTAGGGCAGGTAGCATCACACCCAAGGCAAGGCAGCCTTAATCCCAGCGTCACACACCTTAGATTCAGCCACCTCTGAGAAGCCCTGCCTATGACTGTGCATGAACCTTTGTTCAGCTATGACATACTGTCAGCGAAGTACTTGTCCTGAACACTGATGATGCAAAGGGTGGATCTTCTGGGCAAATAGAAGTAGAAGTGTTTTGCTTCCTGGACTGCATCACTGAACCAAAACACAAAGTTAGGTTAATCATATACAGAAGTTACTCCAGTCCCACTGCTACCTCAGTCCTTGGATAGGCTCACAGACACTACTGTGTCCATGTTTGCAACTCATTCATGCTAGTACTCTGTGTACATGTAACAAGCTCATACAGAGATATTTACACATTCATTCCCACAGATGGATATGCTCACCTCCGAATGCATGATTACAAACTCACCTACATACTCACATGCACTCTCACACATGCCCACAAATCCTCAGATATACTCACATATTAAAACATCGCACAAAACATGCTTATAAATTCATCATATAAACATACGGATATCCATACATGTGGTCATGCTCTCCCTCAGCCACAGGAACTTGAACAAACATTGACTGAATCAGACAGCTCTACTCACTCTACTCATATTAACACACTTCTAACTGAACAAATTCACACACTCACTCTCCAAAGGTGGCCTTTGTATGTTAGCCCTCTGTTGTTTACTTCTTCATAGCTGCTTGGGACCTATTAGCTCAGAAGCCAGCTGGCACCATTCAGATTTTTTCATAGTTAGTGATTTTAAATATAGCCCAAATAAACAAAACTTTAGCCATTCAGAGCTTGCCTATTTTGCACTCTCTGCAAAACTGCAAGCAACATCTGTTAGCCACCAACAAAATGAATCTTATAGCTATAAAAGACCTCAACTCACTGACGGTCTTTAGCATTTTCTGCCCCAGAATCCTCCTGGTACGCTCCTGAATGACATCAGCTGAATATTCAGGTCTCCTCTCTGATCAGTCTTCTCTGGGAGCTCTTTTCCCTTCTAGAAAGTTCCTATTATGATGATCCCCTGCTCATGCAAACCTGTGTTGTTCAAGTAAAGCTTATAGGGGTCATATATTCTTCCTTTGATTAGCCCATGATTCTCTTGAACTCACTACAAGTGATGATGAGAAAAGGGAAAAATTTTGGAGTTGATTAGAAAATTGATATAGGGCTCACCTAGTCAGTAAGTCAACCAATTGATAAAATTATCTTTGACAGTTTCAAGTTGTTGGAACTAAACATTTAGTAGGTCTCCAGTTGATATGACAATGCTTTATGCAGTATTCCACTTTTTATTTTCTATGTCCCTCCCAAGAATCACATTAGCTTAAAGAGCAGAGGCACCATCATTGACATGAACTGGTGCCACTTCAACTGAATTCTGCAATTATGTGTATAGAGCTCCCTGAGAAAGGTCAGCCTGCTCCATACATACAGCAACACTCTCCTGGCCACTTACAGAGGTACAGCAGAAGTAGTACTCTGAGATAAAAGGACATCCTTTTCTTTGGAGACTATTATGGCAGATTGGCAAGTAAATGAGCTAATAAGCCAGAGATCTCAGATCCAGTTGAGTCACTCATGCACAGTTTGGGGAGAAAGCTTTATAAATAGCTAACATGACTATGCTGTTATTTGGCTCTACTCCAAAAGACATCTTATGTGCTGCTTCCAAGATATATACATGCACAAACTTTCCAAGATTAATGTATTCATTATGTATAGCAAGCATGTACTAATATAAAAAAGGAGTATGATGAGACCCAAATTCTTGGGCTGAGCTTATTAAAGCAATACCTGGAGTGACTAAATGCAACAAGTCCCTCTTAAGAACTCTAAAGGAAGTGGCTGTCCTACAGAGCAGGTGATGCCAACCACAAGAGATTATGAGCTTTGTTCAAGACAGCTTCTAACTAGGACACTGCTAGAGGGGAGCTAGAGGCCCAAAGTCCTGGAAGTACAAGACAAAATGGAGCGGGCTGAGTATTTAGCTCAATGGTTCCAGGACCTGCCTTACAATAGCAAGATACTGGGTTTGATCCCCAGTAACCACATACCACAATGCCAGGCATGGTAACTCATGCCCACAGCAAACAGTACCACATACCACAGTGCCAGGTGTGGTGATTCATACCTGTAATCCCAGCACGTGGGAGGAAGAGACAGGAGCGAGTATTAGGCTGAGTTCAGGACCAGCCTAAACTAGAAAGTGAAACCCTGTCTCAAAAAAACTGAAAAAAAAAAAAAGAAAAAAGAAAAATAAATAAATAAAATAAAATGGAGGATTCTTGGGGAGACTAGTACTTCATAAAGAAAAAGTAGCACAATAGCACCACAACAATGTTGAGAGTAATTTACCCTCCACTTTCTCAGCAACCACTCACAGAGTAATAAACACAGGAAGGAAAATATAGAATGGCCAAGGAAGTGAGTACAGTGTTGGCTTGGAAGAAGAGAAACACATTTTCTCTCTTGCCCTGAAACACAGTCTCTCTTCCAAGATTTACCTCAAGAGCACAATAAGAAAAGGGCTTGCTGGTTCTATAGAATGCATCTGTTGGAATGTGAGTTTTATCTAACACTGGTTAACATTTAAAAATTGACTTTTATGAGACAGAAAATGTTGTTCCTCCTAAAGGATCCAATACAATTAATGGGGAAAGCGAGAATAACTCCAAGAGTATGTTTTGGAGCCTGGTCTGCCTTGTTGATGTGGATTTAAGGTTGGGGAGGCTCCTCGTCTAACATTAGGCCTCCTAAGAGCTCTAGGCAGACCGTAAGTGGAAAGTGTTAGCTTCCTGTCATTTTGCAATAGTGGAGTGGGTTTATCAGGCAACAGTGGCAGACAGTATGGGACCTTGCCAAGTCCAGTGGGAATTGCTTTAAATCTTGAGTCTACCCAGGTTTCTGAAGAACTATACAACCTTCTTAATAGCAGTGATAGCTAATGCTAAAGTAATTCAAGAGGACATAGATGACCTGGATTTAACAGAAATTCATGAAAGAAAAACAGAATTAAATTTTGTCCATTTATTCTGAAAACAATACCACACTTACCCTAAATCGACATATTTTTCGACTTTAATTAATTACTGGTATGTATTGTATCTTTTACATTTCAGTGGGACCCACGTAGCAACAGTTATTAGATAGACTGAAAGTTCTCACTTTGACTGTTGAGTTCTCCAAAGCAGAACTTGTAAGTAGTTTTGCCACCCCAGAATTTACTTCCTAGAGCTTTTTATTTTTGTTTCAATAAATTGTTTACCAATTTAGTGATTTATACCTCAGCTTATACAAAATAAAGAGCAGAATAGGAAAAAACTATGCTAAAAGCGACACACTAAGCAAGCCACTGAAGCAAGGAAGTTCGTTAAGGAGAACTCCTCAGAACTTTGAAATGTTCTAGCCTACCCTGTCTATTGACAAGCTCAAGAAAGGTCAGGACTCTTTTCATCATGAGGTAATAAAAATGAATTTTTATAAGAGATAGCCAGTTTAGCTTTATTCTTTTCTTAATTCTTTATTGGTACATGGTATACACACATCATGATCACACTCAACATCAAGAATTAGTACCAGTATATGTCACGACTTACTCCTCTTTTCCCCCCCATTTCCCTGCCTTCCTTACACCCCTTCACCCCCATATGCATTGTGGGGGCCCTGTCATCTGAAGCTGACTTACCATCTCCAGCTTTTGAGAAAGACCCCTTAAGTGAATTTTTTGAAGCTGCATCTTTGAGTACCCAGTTTGACGAACCTTCTTTGTCCAGGCCCCTTCCCATACTAACACTGGTCCATACTAACAGTAGTCACTCCAGTCCAGTGTTGAGCTCTGAAAAGGGTTAGGCAGAGAGAAGTAGCAGCTCCAATTTTTGGAGAAAGAGCCACCCTGAGTATTTCTAAGAAGGAAAAAGCAGAAACAAAGTCTTTGTAAATGAAGAAGGGTGGTAAGGTTGAAAGAAGGGCAGAGGAATGGGTGAAAAATATAAAGCAAGATATGGCATGTACAGGGACAAGATCCCAGTGATGAATGTCATCATACTGTACACCTAAAATGTATCAATAAATTTGAAATAATAAAAAATTGATTACTAATGAAGGAGTAACTTAGTAGAGAGTTTTTTCTTTTTTATAGAAAGCTATTAAGGACTCTACTGCATTGACATAAATCAAGACGTTGAAATATTGCATGAGGGGAGAAATTTACAAAGAAGGGCCACATCAGAACTGTAAATTGATTTCACTGTTTCTCACTGCAGTGGAAGAAGCCATTAATTATACCTTAATCATGGTGAATACTCACATGGCCTTTTTAGTTACTTATTCGTGCAAGGCACTAACCCCTGTTAATGCTATTGAGAGGTTAACAAAATAGTTTTTCCAGCCATTGGGAGTACTACTAGTTACACATTCATATCAAGCTTTAAACAAAGCCATCAGAACAACAGTTGTTACAAATTATCTTACAACAATGAGTATCATAGAAAAATATAATAGGCTTTAAAAACAAAGGCTATGGAGAGTGCTTCTAGGGAAGTGGCTATAGAATGGATGATCCTGCATTATGCTATAAAAATATCATATTTAAATTCCTAACCAACGATGTAACTACTAACAAAATTGTTGTGACCTCTGCTGGTGCACTCACCCATACCAGACACAGTTCAATTAGCAGTTTTCACCTACATGAAAGCACTGACATTGTTAGTCACAGAAAAGGCAGATTAACCTGGTATTTTGCGTTTTTCTTTATCCATCATAGAAAACCCAGAGCATAGCCACTTCTTTCTTGATTTCGATCAGCACATGATGTTGGCTATTGATTATGGAACCACTTTTGGCCTGAATCTATTCATTAGTCAACATAAACCAACCTCTATCTCACTACGAGGTAAAAGTAAATCCTTAATTTTCTGTTTATATACTTTGATCAATTAAAACCACAGTGGAATACATTTTTACCTCATCCTAAAATCCAGGAGATGGGAGCGAACCTTTCCCAGATCAGGTAACACCATTTGGACGTTAGCCAGTGGACAGTGAAATTCCCTACTGCTGGCCAAAGATGACATCTAACTTTATCTCCTACTATACTGTTCTTCCCCTTCTTTACCTGAGAAATTCCTCTTCCCCATATCTACTAGATGTCTACCATGTATTCATTGGTGGATCGACCTAGCCTTGGTATTGCATTCGCTACTGGTGACAAAGTATATCCACAAACAACACACTACATACAAAGCTCAGGAAGATTTACAACATGGTCATGTTAGGAACAGTTGAAACTATGTTGCTGACTATTCATGCTGGACAATCCTACTTCCATGACCACAGACATCTACAATAAAGTCAGCATGAATTACATACAAACTACTGCTAACAGTATCCATTTTGGGAAGCCAGACTCTCTGATACTACTTGTGACTCAGCAGTGCTTTCTCTGCCTTCTGAAAAATTTTCACTTCTTATCAGATAAGCTATGTTATTATTCACTAGAACCATCAAATACAGCAATGAGCCACTGTCTATAAAGTTTAATTTAAGGAATGCTCAGAGATCGTATATACTCTGTTTTACTACCAGGATGCTTATGATTGCCGCAAACATCACATATACTATAATTTAAAGCCAACATCAATGAATTCCATGGGTTTATAAAGGTCATATTAAATGTAAACTCTGCCAATAATGTATGCCTTTACAACTATCAGTTTCATTTCCTATTAACTACGACGATCTCTCTCCTCCTCTAATACAGGTCCTATTTATTGAGATGCAAAAATTACACTTTCCTGGTTTCTAATAAATATATAAGGGAAGGAAAAATTATGTCAAGATATGTCAAAAAAATAATCAAGCACTAAAACCAGATGAGGAGTACTTCCCTAACCTGAAGTTTTTATAGTAGCACTTCAAAATTTACATAAGACTCAAAGAAAGCAAGCTTTACAGCAATTGTAGTGCTACCTGCCAAGATAGTTCCTATTAAAAATGTGTATGACCCCATAGAGAAATTTACCATCTCTCTATGTGTTAATTTTTCTACTCAAATAAGTAGCTATTTGAGTATGACAACTGCAAAATTTTCAAGAACGACAAAGTCTGTAGTTAATAATAATTTGTAAATATTTAAGGGAAACTGTTGATTGTACTCCCCTGGGGCAATTTCTCAGGTAGGTGATAGATTTGGGGCTCTTGGCCACCCACTAAGGTGACTGATGTCTACCCAGACTTCAATAGACCAGGTATTATCACTTACCTCACTCCTCCAGGAAGTATGCAGGCCTGGTCCTTTTGTCGTTTTTTTTTTTCTCCCTTATCTTGAGGCCTGATCTCTAGCCAATGTGTTTCTGGCCACAGTTGTAGTGTGTTTTTACTTTTTGTCTTGACTTTTATTGTTGTTCTTCTGAGACAGGATCTCAGTACACTCAGTCATTCAGACTGACCAATTTACTTCCATACGCACAAAAACACAATAAAGTAGGGAACCTGCTCACATAAACACACCAAAATTTGCTTACAGCTGCCACGAATCACAAAAGCTCACTTTCAGAGCAATATATCATCACATGTACTCATACACATTCAAACATCACTTACACAAACAGTCATATCCTCACATTAATTAGCTAACAGCTCAACCTGATACACATTCGCTTATATGAACATACTAACATCCCCAGGCCTACACTTGAAAACACATGTAATTCTTCACTAGTACTATTATACACTTTCAGGTGCAAAAGTTCACATATTTACTCTAAAGAATGTACACGCTCACATAAATGCACACCTGCTTTCTCACAGTCTTGATCAGAAATCACGCATTCAAGTACACATGCTGGCAAATCGAATCTTTTCTAAGCACAGTCATTTATACCCACATGCTCACACTTTCTCATATAATATGCCTATATGTCACTGACTCACATAACTATTCTCACACATTCTTTCACACCATGAAGCAATCAGTCTTGTTCATACACAGACATGTTCATTATATTTACATGTACACAATCATATATTCACTTGGATATGATGATTACTGTTGTAACAAGGCAAAGTGCTTGCATGCTTGTTTTCCTGATGTAGCCACTTAGAATCTTGAAGTTTCCTGAGCACATCAGCACACTCATATTTATCTACAATGATTGCGCACACATCAATTTATATTTTACTCAGATGTTAACAAACTCACACACAGACACACATACTGATTGTACAAACATACTAATATAACTTTATCAAAAACTTATTCACACAAATTAGGAGCACACACAAGTATTCACCCATAGAGTAATACACAATAAAATATCCTCAGACCCACTCACCTACACATCTTACACAAAGCTGAATACCTCCATTCACTCAGTCATAAAAACACTCATTAGCTAACTCATAAAAACACTAAAAATTTGCTCATATGCATAGACATCCTCCAATACACCAACACACACTGACATGTTCACGTCTCACAAATATGTTGAGGTATCTGCTCAATCCTCTAACAATTTTAGTGAGTTTTTTCAGGCTATAAAGGCTATAAAGAAACGCACTCAGGCACCTTTATTTCCCACTCACTTGTCCATATGCTTTTGCATCTTCCTAATCAGGACATGGCCAAGTACATACCTGCACAAAATCCTGTTTACGCTTACTGTAGCTTCAAGTTTCACTTGCAAGT
Organism: Petromus typicus; assembly: GCA_004026965.1. Lineage (NCBI taxonomy): Eukaryota > Metazoa > Chordata > Mammalia > Rodentia > Petromuridae > Petromus > Petromus typicus. Next base: position 7,259 of record PVIR01035674.1, on the reverse strand, counting down.
ACATATACTCACATGCACTTTCATGGACACGCTTGCTAGTAGTCACAAAAACGCCATCACACAATTAAGTAGTTCACAGAAATGAACCTGACAAATGTTTACTACCTCACGTGAACATGTTTACTTCCATGCAGCTCATACTCACAAATTTACGTGTAAAAATAAGTACATAACCCTTTACTCCATCACTCAAGAACTATTCTCACACTGGCATGCTGTAAGTCGTACATGTGTTCACATATTTACTCTCAGAATAATGCATGCTCATATACACATGCTCACGTACTCTCTGACTCACACTAACATACAATTCATTTATATGATAAAGAAAGGTGAATATTTAAATTAAAAAATATTTCAGTAAAAATACATTTCTCATATGCATAGTGAAGGATCCATTAATTTCCTTCAAGATACTCCTCATCATTTTAAACATACTGGTCACATTGTATACACCATTCTCTGAAGCAGTTCTGGAAGTCCCCTTTTTTGTTGACTGTCTTTGTTGACAGCACTATCGTGGCTGTCTTGCTATTGTCAATTGACTGAAAATATTTACCTTTCATGGTCATTTTGACTTTGGTGAACAGACAGACGTGGCATAGTGTGAGATCTGATAAATAAGGTGAATGAGGAACACACTGGAATGTTTTATGAGTCCGCCTTTTTGTGGATGGCACTTAGAATTCATATTTCCTATATTTTTCATCAAATCTCATAAAGCTGTTCATGAGAATATCTAGAATTGCTTCAGAAAGTGACAATAATGATGAGTCAAGTATGTCTGAAGTGAGGGGGTTTACTTTGAAGGTGATTAATGGTATAAACCTTTAAAGTATAAAAATTCGCCATATATTTCAGTTGCACATTGTATGCACATTTTCATAGTCACATTTGTGTGCTTCCACATTTACTCAAACAAATACTGTGCACCTTCACTTGCTCACACAAATGTGATCTCACACATATTCATGTAAGATGATGACAGACTCACTCACACACATAGATCATACAGCCACATTTGGACATACTCCTTCACACAAGTCTGCTCATGTGTATACGGAATCATATGAGCCTGTTCTCACATTCACTTACATAAGCTCACAAACATATGTACTTCGATGCGCTTAACAACTCACTCACATGTGTTTTATTATCGTGCTCACCAGCAGGAGCATGCTCACACATATCCTTATAGCTAAAGATATTCACAATCACCAAGAACTTCAAACTCGGGCCAGGGATATAGCTCAGTGGTTCCGGCGCCTGTCTTGCAAGTGCAAGGACCTGTGTTCAATCCCCGGTAACCACACACAGTACTGGGCATGGAGACTCATGCCCAGCAGCAACCAGTACCACATACCACAGTGCCCGGCATGGTGGCTCACGCCTGTAATCCCAGCACTCAGGAGGCAGAGGCAGGAGGATTGCTGTGATGTGAGTTTGAGGCTGAGCTCAGGGCCAGCCTGAACTACAAAAGAGAGACCCTGTCTCAAAAAACCTTAAAAAAAATAAAAAAATAAAAAAGAACTTCAAACTCTAATAAGTAGATACACTCAAATACACTAGTCCTTTTATTGTTCCTGGAAGCAAACATAGCCACAAATGAGAACGTGCTTATACAAATGAGCATGTTACACATATTCATGGACACACTTACAAATTCATACATATGAATGCACAAAATATTTCAGTAGTTCAATACTGTCATACTAACACACCCCCAAATGTATAGGATGGGGGAAGGGAGGTGAGCAGAGGTTGGATAGTGCAATAGGAGATAAGTAGTGGCAAAGTTGGCTGGGAAAATGAGCAAGACCTGTCAAAGATCTCGAAGCAATGTCAGGACCCTATGTGCCACAAGTTATGTTTCTCCAGCTCCCAGAGATGTGACAGCATAAAAGCAGCCATCATGAAAAGCTGCTATTGTGTGAGTATCCACAGACACCACGCAGTTTTTCTCAGACGTGGTTTGTACTTTCATCTTTACTTTTACCTTCATTTTTTTTTCTATATTCAGCCCAAGTTCATTCTTCAGAGTTGGTTTTCCCTGTACCCACTTACCCTACACTTCTCACATACATGTTTGCCACCATTTCTATTTTGTCTTATCCAATTCTTTGCTCAAGGCAAGAAGAATCTAGAATGCTTTTTAATTGGTGAGGCATTTCTAAAGAAACTACCCTGTAATGTTAGTGTGCAAAAACATAACTAAATAAGTGAAACTAGTTTTGATTTTCTGTAGCACAATAGGTTAACTATTGCTTATGGCAATCTATGATATGTTTAAAAGAAAGTACACAAGAGTAGTGTAAAATTTCCCAACACTTAGAAATGATTATTTATGAAGATAGAAGTGCTTATTATTCTGTTTTGATCTTTATACACCCTATGCATGTTTGGAATCTTACTGTATACCACAAAGATACACATATATTATGTCTCAATGAAAATTAAGAATCTTTAGAATGGCAAGGGGTGATTGGATCAAAGTGAAAGCTTTGGTAAGTTTTGAAATGTTTAAGTAGGTGATATGTGAAGAGTTTGCATCTCCCTTAGTTACATGTTTTATGGGAATTAACATTATGTCTACCTGTAAAACATTTCCCTTATATAATATAAAACAAGGCATTTAAATTATACTTCAAGAATTATTAATCAGACATGTTAAATGGGACTCAATAAACTTTCATATGCCCACAAAGTGTAGAGTAGAAGCTAGAATTTTGGTGGACAAATGTTCTGCACAGTATCTCTGAAGGGAACACAGACTTGAGTCTTGTGGTCAAAGCCTATGAATGATTCCAAGAGATTATTATTGATACCTTGGAGGAGAAATTTTCTATTTTAGGGGTAGTTATTAGGTTATCAGACTTTGAAATTGTCCCTATGGTTGACAGACACATAATTTTGAAACTTGAAATACTCATGGTAGTTTGAAGGATGTTAGAGAAGTGCTCTATTGAGGAAAACAATGTCCAGAAAAGATCCAAAATAAAGTGCCACTCATTTATGTAGAAATATGCTAAAGAATTCAAAACGTTACTCAATATTCATGAGTAGCTATAATCTTTTCCCCAAAAGATAGGTTTTGGGGGCTGGGTATTTAGCTCAGTGGTTGAGTGCCTAACTTGCAAATGTCAGGTCCCAGGTTTGATCCCTGGTAACCACATACAGCATTGAGGGGTATGGAGACTCACTTCATGCCCACCAGCAATCAAAACCATATACTACAGTCCTGGGCATGGTGGCTCATGCCTGTAATCCTAGCGCTCAGGAGGCAGAGGCAGGAGGATTGCTGTGAGCTCAGGGCTGAGCTCAAGGCCAGCCTGAACTACAAAAGCGTGACCCTGTTTCAAAAAAAGAAAAAAAAGAGAGATTTTGGAACTTCCTAACAGTGTCCCAGATTTTTTACTATTTGGACAATGTCTGAAGAACCTGCTAAAATGAGCCTGATAGATGGTGCCTTTATCTCTTGCAAAATTGGGATTAACAGTGAAATGTTGTTACTGAATTTGAGAAATAGTGCTCTAATTCTGTGCCTATGCAACACTATTCTATATGAACAAGACAAACTATCACTGCTGCCTGTGACTGAGACCAGCAGAGTACTCGAACCTGTCGAGTGTGTGCTGGGTATTGGAAAAACTGTTACAATCGCTTTGCTGTCAGTTTGGATCAAACTGCTTAGGGATGTTCACAGTCTGGTGCAGGTTTCTCCAGCTACAGTGAGAGAATTCTGATTTTACCTAGAATATAGTTCTTTGCAAGTCTTTCATGTCTGTACCCAGGATCCTAATTAACTAAGTAACAATAAGATCCCTTGCCTTTCACAGCCTCAGGGACAAATGGAGCACACTGTTCTTTGAACTCTTTCCGTCTGGGTGCCCAGAAGGTTCGCAAATGATCAAGCCCTGTCCATAGTTCCTCTCACTGATCTGGGTTGGGCAGCCTCTGAACCACGCAGAGTGGATCTTAACTTTTAGCTATTATACACTGCATCGCTATAAACATGATTACACATATATCCTTGTGGTATGATGCTGAATTTTGGATAATCATATTCAAACCCTACAACCCAAAAGGATTTTAAAGTTTGCATAAGATCTTTAATAAATAGATCAGACAGAAAAAAGCAGAGACCACAAATATGGCACACATCAATCAGAATCCATCCAGGCTGCTTAAAATGACAGCACCCGACTAAATTCTGACTTGAACTGAAGTTCTGGGCCTTTTTTTGGTTCCATCCAAAATGAGCACTTGTGGTTCCTACGCAATAATGAGGCATTGAATGTTGACAAGAGTGGGGGAAAAAAAGGGACTAGGGTTGTATAAATTAATGTTTTAACGGATCTTAGCAAGCACTATCCAATGTTAGAAGTGTGACTGTTTTAGGAGAAAGAGATACATGAAACAATTATTGTCCCAGTCATTACAAACTCATTACAAATTCCACATGCTGGGCAGGGAGAAGAGACACACGTACCAAAATATGAATACACATGACAATATAAAATATCCTACCCTAATATACAGAAAATGATATTGATGCTAATATACACACAGGTAGGCAACTTTAACTCAAGTGTAGAAACTAAGCGTCTACACGTATTTCAGGCACTTCTCTTCTTACTGTCTCTATTCTGCCAATTTATTCTTCCACAGTTCCAAATATTAGGCCTACTTCTTCTTTTATTTTTTCTAATTTTTAGTAGGAAAGTTTTACAAATTGCATGAAAGTATAGGGTATACAACATATATGTTTCCACCATTCAATTTAAAAACACAAAATTTCTGTAATTCTCCAAATGAATTTGTCCTTTTGCCATGACATTTAGCCACTGCCCTAAAAAAGTGTTTATCTTTCCCACACATATATTACTGCACGTACTTTATATCTTCATCTTACGTATTTAAATACATATGTTTACATATGTATTAAGCGACAGCTTTGCATATTTGTAAAAGTTATATATACTATTAAATACTGATATCCTTCTTTCACTATCTTTAACCTTAATATTATAAGACTTCACTTACAAAATTTGAAATGAGAACTGTGTACTTTGTTGAACAGGCATGGAACTTGCTCTTAAATAAGGAACTACTGTTCATTCTGTACATCCATCACCTCATTTTAGCTTCTGGATGTGTATTGTGAGCCCCTAAACGATATATAGCAAGTATAACCCCATGAATTTGTGGTTGTGGCCTGTCCTGGAAATGAGACAATGTGAATAATATCAGGCTGAGACTAGAGCAGAGTGGGCCACAATCTGATGGACGTCCTTACAGGAATAAAAGAGAAAAGGACAGAGACACAAGGTAAAACATACAAAGGTAGATGCCAAGATCCACCTTTGGTGACATTATCAAGCCAAAGGGGGCAGTACCAGAAACTAGAAGGGGGACATCGAGATGCTCTCTCAGCCTCCAGGCGGAGCCAATTCGGAAGGCGCCTTTATTTCAGACTTACAGCCGCCATAACGCCCAGAGTGAGTCTTGCTGTTTGTGGTAACCTGTTGCGGCACTGCTAGGAAGTGAACATATAACCTTTGCAGAAGGTGTTTGTTTCAGAGCACTAAATATACTAGGCGCTTCCTTGCTCCAGCCTCCCTGTTTCGTTCAGTTTAACAATATTTTCTTAATCAGCATTTTTCTTGCTGTGACAAAATACCTGAGACACATCAGCTTAAATGAGGCAATTTTAGTTTGCTTCACGCTATCACAGGTTCATGGCCACTGCTTGTTTGCTCTTTGCTTTGGCCTGCGGGAGGACAGTACCTCAGGGCACAAGCAAGTGGTCATGGGAACTGCTTGCCTCACGGAGCCTAGCAGAAAGGCAACTGAACACCTTTTCTACAGGCCCTACCTCACGAAGGATTCACTGCTTCCCCGTTGAGTCATGGTGCAATGACGAGGCCTCAAAATTTTACCTTTTGGAAAACATTCAAAGTCCACAATCTAGCACATACCAAGTCAGAGAATTAAGATGGGTCCTAGTCTAGTTGAAGCTCAGTGTCTCCCTCCGTGGTGTTAGATCAAGGATTTTCTAAGTTTTCTGTGTTCAGAAGTACCCGGGGAACTTGTAAACCTGAGTGCGAGTCTGTCCTGCAAATCGATTCAGGACATGTGGGATGAAGACTGAGAAATCATTTCAAACAAGTTCCTGGCTTCTGTGAGTGCTACAGATCTAGAATAGCTCACACTTGCAACTTGGTCTCCTGGTAAACTAGGACACTAATACAACATTTTTTCCGTAAAATGTAGGTACTAGACCTCAAACTCTTTGATCACACAGACTTCTTCACAATTTTGGATTTTGCATTATTTTAGATTATGATAAAATAATTTAAAATATGCTGGTCAGGAATAGAAAATAAATACAGTTTTTAGAAAGAAGAGATAAAGATAGCTTTGTGACAACATTAACCACATGCACAATTCTGCCATTTATGCATTTCAAACAAGAATTTATTTTAAATGTGAAGAAAACGCCATCAAAAGTATGTCTAAGAAGACAAAGTACACTTTGATGTCGGTTGGATTCAGTTTTGAGTGAAGAACTTTGAAACAAAACAAGAATTATGAGATTTCCGCCTGTAGGATGAAATAAGAGACAATTAGTATTTATACACCAATAATACAAACTAATGACTTTTAAAATCTGTGTAAATCCTATGCACCTCTGCATATCAGTAATGTTGAATCAAAAACAAACTTTTTTCTTACACTTGAATGTTCAGATCACCACGAATTTAATGGTAATATTATAGGCTGAAGCAAATATTACTGCTTTCTTGACGACCATTATAAATGCCTGTTTTTTTCTATGAAAAGCTAACCAGCAATTTAAACTAATCTTTCTGCCTGTGCTGCTTTGCACTATCATAAAACATATATATTCACTTAACATCATAGGTTTACTTTCTTCATGTACAGAAAATAAGAATGAGGGTATGAGCTGTCCACATATGAAAAATTTCAAAGAGGAACAAGGAAAAGTGAATAGAGGAATTATATGCAATGAGTTAATTTTCAATTCAGTAATAATAATCTTGCACATTTTATAGTTTGGATACTTTATAAAATCTAAACGGAACTAACAGCGATGCACTGGCTGTGAGCTGCCCCGTGAGAACCCCTTCATGCTTTCCTACTCTGTCAATAGGCAACACTCTCAGAGTCATCGGTTTTATAAGAGACTACATTTCTGTGGGTGAGTCACGAGGCCCACTTAGTGCATGGCCCAACTG
>PVIR01035673.1:0-16293 GCA_004026965.1 Petromus typicus | reverse complement strand
GTGTTTCAAAATCATTAGACACTATCTACTATAGTTATAAATTAGAACCAAATATAAAATATATATACTTAGTTTATTATATTTCATTCAGATTCAGGTTTAGAATACAGATGTGATACCTTGGATGTTTCTGATCGATAGGCAAGTCACCATTTATTGATATCTGCTAATGTTGCTAAATATAAATATATGTAAAAATTACCAAGTTTATATTTTTGTTCGTATTTTCATAAATATTACCATAATTATAAAATATGGTAGAGAAAATCAGCACTATTTCATAGATTTTTTCATAATGTAAACTTTGTAGGTATATAAAATTAGAAAGCAATTTTCAGAAACTACTCAAACTATTTTAAAAGATTACTTGAAAATAAAACCTAAAAATATAAAATTTCATGGTGTTTAAGAATCATTTTTAACAATTTATGATATTTCATATGAATGTAAAAGTAGAGAAATAACCATTAATTTTGCCATCCTGCTTCACTACTCACCAAACAGATTAAATATATGAGACAATAATTTGTAAAATTAATGAATAAACATTAAAGATCATGCATCATTCATTATGCCAAAAAAGAAATTAGCTGTACCATATTATTGTTTGGAGTGTACATTATTGCTTGGAATGTACATAGCTAGGTTATGATGTATAGAGACTAATTTGGGCTGAGAAAACATTACTGGAATTTTAAGAAGCCAAAAAAGGCTAGACTTTGCAGGACTGAACACTAGAGGGGAGAAAGCTGCCTAGCATGAGTCCAAAGTTTACAGAGAGTCGCTGCAATACAACACTCAAATATCAATACTGATCAAGATATGGGTGTGTGTGGCCCAGATAAGAAAGGGAAAATAAGTACTGAGAAGTGTTGGAGGACACACAAGGCTGGGAGGAGTAGGCTCACTCCAGCCATACTGAATACCTCATGATTCTCAGAAACTTGTGAAGGTAAACTGACGTGGCATCAAGAAAACATGAATAACAAATGTATGATCTCAGGTTCAGGCTTGAGTCTATTATAGGAAATTATGTTTTTCAGGTGACCAGCACAGTACGAAAAAAAAATTTTATTGATTAATATATATTAGTATATCATGTATAACACATTTGTTTATATTTATGCAGTGATTAAATCTGTCACAATCATCCGATATTATGATATATATGTATGTTATGTATGTGTATATGAATGATATATATATAAATATATCATATATATATAGTGATATATATTATTTTCTAACTTAGTTGAAGGGATAAGTTGTAGAGTTTCAGAAAGGAAAAAGATTTTCTATGTAAGTTTCTTTTTATAATTGATTATATCAGTACATTTTATACAAAAATCATGATCACAATCAACATGAATAATTTGATTCAGTATATTACCCACCTTAATTCTTGTTTTTCCCATTCTGCTGCCTGCCCTACAACCCTCTTCCCTGTATATACATAAGCTTCATTCTCTTTTTTTAACCATTGCATTTCCCCCCATATTATATACCATACCCCTGTTTACCTTTTGAATATTATTTATGTCACAGTATCTATCATATATTTTAAAACTAATTTACATTTTCAGTTTCTCATACTAGAAAAAACGTATGGTATGTATACTTCTGTGACCTATTTATTTCACTTATGAGTATGTCCTCAATGTATGTTTATTTGAGTATAAATAACTCAAACTTATTGTTCTTAGAGCAGAGTAGTACTTGATTAAAAAAAAATACATCTTCTTTATCCAGTCTCCAGTTGACAGGCATTTGGGTTGTATCCCAGAGCTATCACAAATTGAGCTGCTATGAGTATGGATGTAGATATGTCATTGTGATAAGAATTTTTAAATTATTTCTTGTATATACTTCTTTCACCATGCATTAAAATAAAATCAAAGTGCTTTAGAAATCTAAATACTAAAACAGAAACACTACTCTTGCTACTAACCAGCTTTAGGTAGAACTCTTGGAAACATTGGCTTAGGGAAAGACTTTATGAACAAAACCTCAAAAGCATGAGAACTAGTAGAAGGTTCTATTTAAAAGCCTCTGCACAACAAGAGAAACCACCAGCAGGGTGAAAAAACCACTAACAAATTGGGGAAAAATTTAACAGCTGGTTCTCGACAAAGGGCTACTTTATAGATTATATGAAGAGCTTAAAGAAGTGACCCCCCCCAATTAAAAAAAAACTAATTCAAAAATGGACATATGAAATGAACAGACACTTTTCAGAGGAAGAAGTAAAAGCAACCAAGAGTCATGTAAAGAAATGCTCACCATCACTAGTCTTTTGAAAGATGCAAACGAAAATAACACTGAGATCTTATCTCACTCCACAAAGAATGGCTGCTGTTGTAAAATTAACCAGCAATAAATGCTGGCGAGAGTGTGGAGAGGAAGGAATCCGTCTCTCCTGCTCATGGGAATGTAGACTAGTGCAACCAGTGTGGAGATCAGTCTGGAGATTCCTCAGAAAACTAGGATTACAAATCTAACTTTACCCTGGTAGTCCTGTGTAAGTCTTAAATAATAATAAGTGTAACAATTAGAAGGTAAAATCTTGGAAATTTATGTTGGACAAAAGAAAGCCTCCAGCATATGGTGCTGAGAAAATAGATATCTATTAGCATAAAATTAAAAGTGGATCCTTATCTTTCATCTTGTTCAAGAACAATTTAATATGAGTTAGAGATCTGAATATAGGAGAATACATTACCTATATATATTTGCCTATTATAGGCAAAGACTTCCTGAATAAAATTCCTATAGTACAGGATACAGTAGCTAGAACCAGCAAAGAGAATTATAACAAAATAAGTGACATCAGCTCGGCATAGAAAACCACTGACAGAGTGGCATCATAGCCTTTAAAATAAAGAGAAAATTTTGGTAGATATTTTTCTAACAGTATTACTGCTAGAACATATAAAGAATTGATAAAAAACACAAAAAGCAAATAAAGCTTTAAAAATGAACAAGTGAATATAACAGATACTTCTCAGAAAATGTATAAATGGCCAATAAGTGTACAAAATGTTCTACAATGTTTGGCAATGTAAATCAATACTGTTTTGAGATTCTATCTCACTCTGGTAAGAATGGTTATCCTTAAGGACACAATAAATAAATTAACAAGGATATAAATACATACATACATGAGGGAGAGAATGAGGCAGAAGTGGGAAGACATATTCTTACACATCTTTCTTTTTCTAATTCAAATCGTTATTAGTACATTATATATACACATCATAGTGACTTTCAGCATTGAGAATTTGTACCAGTATATGATTTGACATGACTTGATTCTCATTCTTCCCATTCCCCTACCCACCCCAAAATCCCTCCACCCCCTATATACATAGGCTTTTCCTTTTTTATTGCCATCACATTAGTTTTCAACTCTTTACTTACTCTACACCCCATTTCTTTTAAAATATGTCCAGTACGGAAATCAGTACAGTGTCTTCACAAAGGTAAAAATACTGTACCACTTGTCAATGTAACCTGGAAGAATTAAAGTCTGCATACTATAGAAATAGTTACATACACATGTAACTGTGACATGATTAACAGCTGCTAAGCCCGGTATAGTGGCTTATGCCTGCAATCCCAGCACTAGGGAGACAGAGGAAGGAGAATTGATGTGAGTTTGAGGATACCCTGGGCTACACAGTGAGTTTGGGGCCAGCCTGAACTACAAAGAGAGATCTTGTCTTTTAAAAAAACTAAATAAAAATAGAATATAAACAAAACAAAGCAGTAGCTAAGGTGTGGAAACAGTAGGTCCTTGTAAAAAGATGAATAGGTCAGAGATTGTATGGTATAGTATACAATATCACATTATTCAGCCATACAGGAGAATTAAATCATATCATTTGGAGAAAAATGAATCAATCAGTTATCATAATATTTAGCAAAATAGACCACTTAGAAGATCAAATATCACGTTTTCATGCATATTCAAAATCTAAACAACAAGAAATGCGATAACAAATTAGAAGGGAGATTAAGAGAAGAGAGAGGTAAGGGAGGTTATAGATAGTTGCAAATAATCATAGTATATTATGAATGTACAAATATGCCTAAATTAAAACAACTATCTGTATAAACAATGTGTAATAATGATCATAAAAATTATGATTATCACAACCTTGGATTACAATATAGTTTGGAACATTTATGTTTATGAAAGCTATACATTCTTTCTTCAGTTATATATCCTTTTCAATTTTGATTTTTTTAATCTTTTAAATTCAATACCTAAGTGTCTAGTGTAGAAATTCTTGTCTTATTAGGAGCATTGAGAGTATTTTTTTTTCATGAAGCAGTAATACACTTTTGTACATTTAAACATTCCTTCCCAATGTTTCAATGGACCAGACAATGATATGAAATGCATTGTACAACATAATATTAATTATTTGGGGAGAAACATAATGGCATTAAAATGTTATATTTTATTGTACCTATATACTTTCAGGGAATTACGCATAGAGCATGAAATATTTAGAAATACAGAGAAAAAATATATTTCCTAGTGGAAAGTGAGGAGTACATTTTATGGAGTGTTTTATCCACAGAGATTTTCATCCAGATCAATATAGCCTCTTCCCAATGAATATTTTTTGTGTGTCTAGAAAATTTGAAGATTATTTCTTTGGTTAGTTTCTTGCTTTATACAGAACTACTAATTTATCTTTGATTGGTTCAGCAAAAATGATCTAATTTCATTATAGTTATTTTTTAATTCATATGTTTTGGTACATTATGTATGCACATCATAGTTACTTTCAGTTTTGATATTTGTACCAGTATATGATATGACACTAGTTAATAGCTATTTAAAAAAAATAAATTGACCTGATTGTATTTACCATTGTGTAATTGTTTCAACTATCTTGTTTTTCTATTCCCAATCCATTTAATATCTGTAGCTAGTATAGTTAGTGATCAAATTTAATGCGAGGTAACTGATGATTAATTTTTAACATAGGTAAAAATCTAAAAATTAAATGTTTTTCATATTTAAGGGAAAAGGTGACCTTTCAAGTATCTGCCCCAAAGTTTATTGGCTCTAAATCTGCATTACATGAAGGTCATAGAAACGTCTTTTTCTGCAGAACTCATTGAGACTTATCACTCAAAATAGGCAGAGCAGATGGAGTGGTAAGCTAAGAATTATTGAGCATTACCGAGTGCTCTGCACTCTGGCATGTGTTTACCATATATTATCTGTTTGTCCTTGAAACAACTATATGAGAGAGATATTTTATGCATGAAAAATCTTTAGTGACTAACTCAGACAAGCCACTAGCAATTTGCAAACAGGGGGAGACAAAACCAGTGATTAGTTATTGTAGAAACAATCTTGAAATGATGTATATCTATAAAAATTTAAGGTGAGTCCAAGACTAGGAAATATCCACAGGACACTCAAAGTGGGTAAGTGTTGTGATGAACATTAATGTCACTAGAAAAATATTTTAAAATAAATAAATATAGATAAGAATGTATCCACAGACTTCACTCTGGAGGCATTTGTGAGTGCTTTAGGGGTAACAGGCACTATTTCAGTACCTACAATAGACCAATACATGTAAGTGTTCTAGCTAACAATAGTGGTTCCTTAAGTCTACATGAGAGCCAAAACATTCCTTTCACTAAAGAATATTAGAGCTATTTGAAGGTCATAAAAGAAAACACCACTTAAGTATTTCTCTAATGCTGTGAAAACAAACATATTGTGCATCTCAATGTATAGAGTTACAGTATATAAAACATTGTATTCCTGTATTATATATCTGAGAATAAGCAAGTATGTGAGTGGATTTCATTGATTAGGCTATTTATCATTATTTACAGTGTATACATTTTTATAAAAGGTTTATTGTATCACAATAGGCCATATAATGTTGTCATTCATCTTGTATAAAATACTTATCTGCACTGCATCGAGAATCCACAACATATGACTGATTTGTCCAATCTAGGGCTTTGGAAGTCTGCCGTGTGATTTTTCCACAGCGGTGGATTCCCTGATGATGCATTTTTCAGAAGATACCTCTGTTAAACACAGGGAAAATATTTCTTCTTTTTTTATCCAGGATAAAGACTCTGTTTACTGTAGTCATATACTCCTGTGGATGGATCATGCCAAAAGTTCTGCGTACTGTAATCCCAGGGGGGCACTTTGAGGATTCAGGATATTGTATTTCTTTGAGGAGCAGGGATAAAAACATACTAAGGGTTTTGAGTCCTGGGGCATATCTCACTAATTTGTGTACATTAGTTCTGAGGGAAGCTGCAGAGAATTCAGGGTGCCTTCCTCTTTAAAAGGGGAGCACTGAGAATTCCATACTTCTATGACAAATGAGCAACTTAACTTCTGAGGGTTCCAAGGTAAAAAGTAGCAGGAACTCTGGGACAGCCTAACCTAAAGGAGCGGGCAAAGGAGAAGTGAGTGGTCACTGACTTAGACATTGAACTATTCATCAGCTGAAATACACAAAAACACAAAATGCATAATCTAAACATTGAAGCCTTTGCTGTGGTAAGAAAGCACAAGATCCAAGCAGAGCATAGCATTTTTCACCTGTTAGGCATTGGGAATGCAGCCCAGGAGATTTCTAATTTCTTATAATGATCCTAACAACTTCCAAATCGCTTGTGTTTGACCTCTTTTTACAAATTCATCAAGCTTTATAAAATATTGCACACATGGTAAAATTATTTGAATAGGGAAATAGATGTAAAACGTGCTTTTATTTCAATCATGCACAGAACTGTCTCAAGGAAAAACTCTTAGGATTTTAGTGAACAAGTTCTGTGTAAAATCACTCAGGTGACTTTGATTCTTAGATAAGATTAAAACAGAGGCTGCTGCATAAAATATATATGATTACAATATGAAAATAGTTTGATTATTTTTCTTCATGCAAGAGACTTCATACATCTCTTCCTTAGGTTATGAATGAAAACATCACAGAAGAGCAAGAAAAGTAACATAAACAAGTCATAGATTTAGTTCATACATCACTTATCAATGAATGTTATCAATTCTCACACAGCACAGGAAATAGGTAACTTTCCTCTTGCGTGTGCAGCATAAATTTTAAATGACTTAATGCTCACCATGAGGAGAATTGATAAAACATATTCTCAATTCTCTAACAATATTGAGCTATTTTTCCACTTAGTGGGGAAAACCTCCCACTGCAATTCTCAAGATTCATTTAAAATAAATATAAATGTGGTCTTTTTATGTTTGACTCTTCCACAGATTAATTGTAAATGCTCTTTATATAGATAAGTGAAGTATTTTCAATAGATGCCTAGTTAAATTTACTAACAGTCTAAGCACTGATTAAATTAAAATGGAAACCACTGAGAATTTCAGTGATTTTAAACTATATTTTAATACACTATCATGTGTTTACAAGACAGAACTAACCTATAAAAGCTATAATGCCAAGCTGACCCACCCTATGCTTTCAGGAACAGTATAGACCTGTGGTCCAGCATATTTGAGTAGGCTGTCCTGGGAAGATCGCCTTATGCATGCTACTGGGAATCTGTCTCTCTGTGCCCTTCCTAGATCCAGCTTTTCTCCTCTGTACAAAGGACAACAAAGTTGCTGATACTTTCTTACCACGTCATTACTTGTAGGGTCTACTCCTTGAAGATTTAAAAGGAGTATCTAGCTCCATACTACATTTTTTTATGAGATCCTTTACAAAGAACAAAAGAAGCTGTGTCATTGTGCCTTTAGGGGCATGACAGGTTTTTGTTTGTTTGTTTGTTTTAGCTATTATCATATTTGTCTTCCTTTACTAACTGCATTCAATATTTCTTTCAATCTTTTTTGTCTTTCTTCTTCCCTTTAACACTCTGAAATTGCTATTCCATAATCAGCTGCCTCCAAAAATGCATAAAGTTTTCTTTTGGAATGACACGATATCTTCTCTCCACATATGCTTATCACATTTAATATAAGAAAAATCTATAAGTATATGAGTATTGTAAAGTTATATAAAATATTCAAATCTACATAGATTTTTAAAAATAAATTAGCATTCAGTTTTCTTTATGCTTCCATTGTTTCTCTACAATGAGAAAAATAATTCCACCTGGAAAGTATAAGGCCATATTTATTTCAGTGAGACTAGTCACATCAACCTTACTGATAACATTTCCCATCTTTCAGATTTTGCATTAAGTATAATATCCTAGAAAAGATATTTCTATCATACCCTTCAATGTATCACAACATTCATTTAATGTTACACTTAACAAAAATTTTGTTAAATTTCAATATTCTGATAAATTGTAAATTCTATTGACAACTAAGAACAAACAGCATACCCATTTTTTTCTTTATATTTTGGATATATAATTTGTTCGAGTTAAAAGAAGGATGAAATTCATTAATATGTATTCAGTCAATGTTAAGATCTTGCTCTTCCCCATACAGCAAAAATTCCTACCTAAGTCCTGTAACTTTAATCTTTATATCCAATATGTTTTGTAAGGAAAATTGATGTCAAGAACAAAATACTTTCATTTCTGGGTGTGGTGGCACATACCTGTAAAGCAAGCATTGGGGAAGTTGAGGCAGGAGGATCACTGTGAATCTGAGGATAGCCTAGACTACAAGCCAGCTTGAAATACATAGTGAGACCCTGTCTCAAAAAGTGGAATAAGAATGAAATATTTTCAAATTCTTTTTTTTTGGGGGGGGGGGGGGGGGAGGGTTGCAGGGTCTCGCTTTGTAGTTCAGGCTGGCCCTGAGCTCAGCCTCAAACTCACATCACAGCAATCCTCCTGCCTCTGTCTTCCAAGTGCTGGGATGACAGGTGTGAGCCACCACGCCCGGAACTGTGGTATGTGGTACTGATTGCTGCTTGGGTGAGTCTCCACGCACCGAGTATTGTTATGTGTTTACCAGGGATCGAAACTGGGCCCTCGCACTTGCAAGACAGGCGCCGGAACCACTGAGCGAGCTATATCCCCAGCTTTCAAATACTTTTAAATAAAAATTCACAGCTATTTCTTTATAACAGTAAACTGGTGTAACTTTATTCTTTTGTAGTTAGCATAAAATTCAAATCTATTCTTTTATTCAAGTTGTATATAATCCAAAAATATATGCATGTGTTATTTATAAAGCTAATACGTGCTTAGCAGGAATATTGGTCGACTCTGATCATTTTACATTTAACTTTCTGAGGGACAGAGACTGCTTTTTGTTCTGTCTGCTGTTTAATGCCAAGCATGCAGCAGTTACTCGATAAAAATTAATTGCATTTCTCCTAAATATCTTAAAATTCCTTTTAGATTTTATTTTATAAGATTTACAATGGCTCTTATTTCTACAGATATTTTTGCTATAAGCCTGCAGGAATGGGGTGGATAGAAGATTCAATATCACACAATGAAACAAAGGTGAAATAAAATGTTGCTCTCCTTCATTCTGGCACAATATTCCCTTCGCTGCACCAAATTTCTTCGTGGAATAATAATGGGAAACTGCATTCTATCTTACTGGCCAACAATAACTGAGATCATCATAGACTACATAGCTTCAAGAAAAATGCCTACTACATCAGCAATAAACACAGGATAGATCCCTGAAACACTGCTTTCCTTGGGTTTTCAGAATTTATACTCAAAACATTGCAGTTGCTGTGAGACACCACAATAACAATTCTACAGCTCAGTTTCAAAGGTCTAATAAATTAAATTCTTCCTTGGCTCAGTCAAAAACACTGTGTTCAGCAGTTTCAACAATGGAAGCCTCTTCTAATTAAATTAAGTGCTGTAAAGAATCATGCCAGCAACAGTACAGCGTGCTGATAGACTCGGGTTTGCAATATTGGTAACCTGGCACGCAGCCAGGGTGATCACAGACGCCGAGCCAGTAGTCTGATCTTAAGTAACTGACAGGCAAGAGAGGAACAGTTTTCCTCTCAATGGAGCAGCAGTATTAATATGAAAATTTGTATTTTCCTCGTGCTGTATATCTAGAATATTTTTAGAATGTATTATTAAATTAGACATTTTTTTAAACAAATCATGAGCTCATAATTTTTATGTGCTAGTAGAGGTTCTTTCAAAGCTCTCTGAACTAGAAATCACAATTTTTCTTCAAAAATGCAGGAATATTTTGCTTGAAAATGCCTGAATTTTGTTATTGATAGTTCTCAGAGTATATGGATGAGTTACTCCTTTCTTCTATGTTGATTTAGCTTTTAAAACTTACCTATGATTGTTATCTATTTCTTTTAATAATTTAAAGAATAAAATTCAACCTAAAGCATAAATCTAAGAAATTTCTCTTTAGAAATGGTCGAATCAGAATTTATTGATGACTTCATTTTTCATTTATTGAGTTTATTGCTCATTTTAAAAGTCCATTATGGTTACATTCAACATTTGTACCTGTGCATGAAATAACTTAATTCTCATGTTTTCCCATTGCTCTGCCCTGCCAACCATCCTTAGTCCCCATATACATAAGCTTTGCTTCCATTTTAAAATTTTTATCATCTAATATTTTCTTTTGCCACTTAATTTCCCCTTTTCCCTTATAACATTCCCTTCCTATTTCACAATATCTAGCATAAGTTCTGGATCTCATTTACAACTTTAGTTTCTCATACTACAGAAATGATAAAGTATTTACATATCTGTGTCCTGTCACTTATGAGTATGTCCTCATGGTATATCCATTTAAGTAGAAATATCTCTAATTCGTCATACTTAATGGCTAATAATCCATTTTATTTTTTTAAAAAAAACACACATCTTTATCCAGGCTCCATTTGATGGGAATTTAGACTATTTTCAAGATTTATCTGTTACAGAGATGCCAAGAACATGAGTAAATATTTGTCATTGTGATATGATGCATTTAATTATTTTGTATATATACCCAGCAGGGAAAAAGTAAGGTCAAGTGGGAATTCTAATTCTAGTTTATTGAAGAATCTCTACACTGATTTCCACAGTGGTTGCACCAGTCTACATTCCCACCAACAGTAGAGATACTCCTTCAGCATTTGTTATTGGCTGAATGTTGATAGCCGCCATTCTTTCTGGAGGTGGAACCTCAGTGTTGTTTTCATCTTCATCTCTCAAATAAACAGTTATGTTGACCATTTTTTCATATGCTTCTTCACTCTTTTTTCTTCTTTCTATGAAAATGTCTGCATATTTCATTGCCTCATATTTCATTTGCTCATTTTAAGGAGCCTGACGTTTTAAGTTCTTTATATATTCTAGATAATGGTTGATTTTCTGAGGAAGAGCTGATGATTATTTTCCCCAAGTTATAGGTTGTCTGAACACTCTCTTGATGGTTCTGTTTGTTATGCAGAAGGTTTTTATTAAGGTGAGATCCCAATAGTTGATTATTTCTGCAATTTTGACAATATTGGTTCTTCCCACTTAGGAATAAACCATGTCTTTCAATTTTCTGATATCCTGTTATATACTCTTTTTCAGAGGACTGTAGATTTTGGAAAAGAGGTCTTTCACCTCCTCTGTTACATTTATTTCTAGATATTTTATTATTGGGTACATTTTAAAAAGAAATTGTTTCCTCTATTTGTTTCTAAGTGAGTCTGTTTCATATGTGTAGGAAAATCAACACCCAAAATTCAGTAACCCAATTTGGAAGGAAAAAAAAATGGATATAGAAAATTGTCAGGTTGTTTAACAATAAATGCACTGAACTTTCTCTAATTATTTAAATGAACTTTATCTCATTTAATTGAGGCAGACTAACAGCAATATACAGGCATAATTTATATATATTTATCAGTATCGAGATGAGTAATAAACATAATCTTTGGTTCAATATATTTTCTTCGTCAAGTACCATACCATACCTAGTGCTTCTGATATTAAATCAGGATTGGCACAAAACAATTAACTTCATGTAATTTGAAATATCAAAAGTTAAAGATGCAGCAAAAAGAGAAATAGTATTTAAAATACGCTTGAAAAAGCCTTCCAGATTAGTCGTGGTTATTAACATGATCACTATTGGATGAAGGCCAGAGGGTAATGAAAGCCTGACCTTGCCTAGGCAATTTTTCTTCTTCCTTTGGGGTCCAGACCAAATAACCTTAGAAAATATGAATTTGTTTTTCTTTAAAAATCATGAAATTTACACTGAGAGGAAGATTTTGGTTCTTTTGTATTATTGTTTGAATGCTTGTGATCCTTCTAATTGCAAATTTTGAAATACTAACAGAATATAGTGATATTAGGTGATCTTTAGGTGCTGAGTAGATTTTAAGGATGTAGCTTTCATGAATGGACTTAATTTCTTTATGAAAAAGACAGTAGAGAAACATCCCTCACCTTTTCCACTCTGTGAAGGCACGGGTAAAATACATGCTGATAAAGTAATGGAAGCTTTTCCTTGATGTTGAGTTGCTGATCACTTGGTCTTAGACTTCCCAGCTCTCAGAAATGTGGACATTATATGTTTATTTCTTAACTTTCTAATATATATTACTTTGTTACATCCAACTCATCAAATTAAAACAATACTTAAATAAGATACTATGTTCTTGACATTTCTCACTTCTACCTTAAACTTCAGTGTCCTCTGATAACCAGTGTTGTTTAAGGACAGCCAATTTAACAGAAATATCCCCTCCTGCCTCTCAGAAATTCAGGTGACTAAGATGTGTTAGATTTTCAGGATTTCTCTAGAAAATCCAGAATTGGATAAAAAAAAGTATAATTGTTCATCGCACTAAATATTGAAAAATATAGTATGAGACCATCTAATCTTTCTGACATATATTAATATTAGTATTTAAAAGTTTAGCCCTAAACCTATCACACAAATTCTTCATAGAATATAAATGGTAAATATGAATTGTAAATATAAACTTAATTATTATTCTTGCTATCTATTTTCAGGTACCTCAATTGAGATTTTATAAAAAAATTATGGTGGAAAATTGATATCAAATGTTATTATAATTAATGTATGTTAACTATAAAATGGGCAAAGAGAAAATTTCTTATATCTAGATGTCCCCTCAAACTCTGATGCATTCAAAGGTGGAGAATGTAAGAATGCCTGGATCATGGGTGTGAGACTACACTGGTCCAGTCATTAGTTTAACAAAGTTCTGGACATGCACGGTGGATTTACTGAAGAGCAAAAACCTACTCTGAATGTGGGTAGCACCAGCCAGTATCCTTGTAGATTGTGTGGAACACAAAGGGAAGGCAGAAGGAAGGCTGCTGTTTCTTGCCTACCATTTCTCTTCTACCTTCCATTGCTATACCAATTTCCCTTGCAGCCAGATGACATAGACTGAAACGCCTTCAATGTGTGAGCTAAAGTAAACCTTTCTTCCTTTAACTTGAGGATGTTGCTATTCTTTTCTAGCAATAACAAAGTAACTCAGAGTGGTTCTAGCCCACAGTTTGTATAGCTTTCAGTCCACACCAGGCTGACTCCAAGGCAGGGTGACAAGGTGGAGGGGCGAGGCAGAGGAAGAAGAGCTCATGCAGGCAGATGGGAAGCAGGAGCCCTCATTCTGCTCTACTGTACATTCCATCCAGGCTACAGGTATATGGATTTGTGTCACTTAGTCTTAGGGCAAGTCTTCCCTGTTCAGCAAATCCATACTCCACACCTAGAACTATGCTGAATCAACCAGTGGAATAGTCCAGTATCACATAGCCATGACTCACTTGCTCTCCAGTCCTCCAGCTGAATGAATTCAAGGATCCATCTTTCTGTAATGAAGAGATTGAAGACAAGACTGAAATGCTGTTCTGATCATTTTCTATATTGGGTTCCTTATTCTAAAGCATATCTTGTAAGTCTCAGACTTCCCAGTCACATTCAGCAGCACTCACATACTGCACCTGCAGAATGGATGACGTATCTTCCTGCTTTTCATTCTCCTTTGTTGTCTCATTTTTCCAAATTTGTCACATGTCATCTGGGTCATGTTAAAAAATACTATAGGGCTTTCTTTCAGGGTTGCCTTTCTGAGAGTATCAACAGACACACACACACACACACACACACACACACACACATACACACTATATATATATATATATATATATATATATATATATATATATATATGCAGTATAAAAAGGTTTATGACACATATATATTTTAATATTCCTCAAATGTTCACTTTTAAAGCTTGTTTTTCTCCTTCACATATTTATTTTCATATCTAAGAAGTAAAAATATCATCTGAGTCAATACTCCCCATGAAGGATTATAAAATTCCTAGAGCTATATCTCTGGATTTTACTGGCTCTGTCATTCTCTTTCATGGGTGCTGAGCTTTCCTGGATATGACCCTATTTTGGCAGTTCATCAGATAAACCACCTTAGAAATTTTGTAGGTGTCGTGAAAGAGCCTTCACTTTCATTACCAAATTTAAACCTCCTCACTTTCAGGCTTACTTATATGTAGTAGAGAGCAGTGGCTGAAATCAATAAACCTCTCAATCAAGCTATGAAATAACACCACACCATCAGGCAGATGTAATGGGGTTGCTAAGGGTCAGTAAAGGGCACCCTATATGATGAGAGGATGAAGTGGCTTTCATCAGAATTTAAACTAAATCATCCGATCACAATGTGACTTGGTTTAACATTTTTAGAGTCAAAAGTCTATGTAAAGTCAAGAAGAAATTTTAGAAGGACAAGAAGTTTCATAGCTTTTCTAATGTTGGGGCTTTGACAAAGTTTCTATTATTTAAAGATGAATGTTGCAGATGTTAAACGTGGTATGAATTAGGAAATTTTTATTAACCAATATGCTGAAACTATGAATTATACAAATATTTTTATATGAAGAGCTATCTACAGTCTGCATTGATAAGATCACAGAAAAATATGGCTGATGTTTTTCTAAGTGAATAATATATGAATTGCCATAGGAAAGAACTTACTTTTGATGAGTTAAGGCTGTTTTCTTTTTTTTTTCTTTTTTTTAGGTTTTTGGAGACAGGGTCTCGCTTTGTGGTTCAGGCTGGTCTTGAGCTCAGCCTCAAACTCACATCACAGCAATCCTCCTGCCTCTGCCTCCCGAGTGCTGGGATTACAGGCGTGAGCCACCACGCCCGGCACTGTGGTATGTGGTATGTGGTACTGGTTGCTGCTGGGTGTGGGTCTCCACACCCAGTATTGTTATGTGGTTACCGGGGAATCAAACCCGGGTCCTTGCGCTTGCGAGACAGGCGCCGGAACCACTGAGCTAACTCCCCGGCCCCTAAGGCTGTTTTCTTGATGAGCAATATAAATATAAAATGCAGATTTGAGTTGGTGTGAGGGACAAAATAAAAAAAAAAACTATGGAGTTGGTAAATCATGTCGCATAAAACATGTGTTAAGCACCTGTTTTATGTCTACACTGACATAAATTCAAAACCATTAAGATATTTTTAAAATCATGTTTATACTTCACTTGTCTTTTTCTATATCCAGAATGATTAATATTGACTTGAGAAAAATCAGAGTGGTCCTAAAAGAAGTAACTCTATCTATGTGTTTAAATCTGCCAAATATTTAAGAACTTTAACTTCATAAAGAATAATGAATTATCAAGAAGTAAAGAGCTAAGTTTAATTGTTATGTGATATTTTACCTACTCAACTCCGTTGACTAAATCCAATTATCACTTGCTGAAACCAAGTGTAATACATTTTAATAGTACTGTTAATATTTCTTTGAGATTTTCAATGCCATCTTGGCAAAGATAAAGACACATTTAACAAGGTACTCTAACATCAATAATAAATCACTTCTTAATGGAAACTGCATATCTGTTATTGAGATAACATTTTGAAAATTTAATACTTGTTAGTATTTTTTACCTATAATGCATTCTTAAAGTCCTCTAAATATAAGTGATATTTCTTATGTCTCTATGTTACTCTTATTAAAAGCTGTTCCTATAGTGAAGTACACTGTATTTATACAGAATAAATTATTTTTCTTTACTTTTGAGTTTTTTTATAATTATTTGAATAGCACATGTTTGATATTGTAGTGATTTTAAACATATATTGCATAAAATTTTTCTGTTTGAAATGTGATTGGCTCATGGCTCCAAATAAGTATATTTTATTATACTTATTTTTGCAAACAAATTTTATTGATTTGTTTATTTGCAATGTTGATATTTGATGTTAAGTTAATTAGTTTTGGTTCCTTTACAATATCTTAGCTTCTTAACAACACAAGTTCATTTATCCATATGTACAGATTGATGGGGTTTGGGAAAC